>JAYMSL010001391.1:0-17443 GCA_036897195.1 Plantago coronopus
GAGGGGTGGACCACCGGCGGACAAACCTTTTCGATTCGAAGCTATGTGGTTCTCACATCCGGAATGTCAGAGTATTCTTCAGAATATTTGGTCGGCTGAAAGTAACCTGGTAAAGGCAATCGCGGGGGTCCCTGAGAAGCTGATTCCCTGGAACAAACGTGTATTTGGAAATTTATTTAAGCGTAAGAAGATACTTCTAGCGCGAATCCAAGGATGTCAGGAATCTCTGGCAGCCACCTATTCGGAGAATCTTGCTCGTCTTGAAGACGCACTTATCATCGAGTACAATACACTATTGACACAGGAAGAGATGCATTGGTTCCAAAAATCGCGGATCAAATGGCTAAAGGAAGGGGACAAAAACACCAAGTTCTTCCATCAATCGACTCTTGAACGTCGTAGAAGGAACCGGGTTGTAATGCTCAAGATTGATGGAAACTGGAATAGTGACGATCTGGAGTTGCAACAACACTCCCGTACCTACTTCGAATCCCTGTTCATGCCTCAAGGACAGCAGCAGCATGGCGCCGTTCGACTGCCAGAGTCTGCCTGTCAGTGCCGCCTCGACGCGGACACAATTGCACTGCTGGAACGTCCTATGGATATGAAGGAGCTGAAACAAGTTATTTGGAGCACTCACCCTTTCAAAGCACCGGGACCAGATGGGCTTCAGGGGGTCTTCTATCGAAATTGTTGGGATTGGATTCGGTTTTCCCTGCTTGATTTTGTCAAAACGGTGTTGGAAACTAGAACTATACCTAAAGAAGTATGTGAAGCTCATATGTGTTTAATACCGAAAGTGCCAAACCCGGAACTCATATCTCAGTTTCGTCCAATCTCCTTGTGTAACGTGCTCTACAAGTTAATCACGAAAGCTCTCACCATGCGGTTACGAGACATTATGCCAGATATCATCTCACCAGCTCAATCTAGTTTTATTAAGGGGCGGAGCACCCAAGATAATATTATTTTGATGCAGGAACTCCTCCATTCTACTCGGAACCAGAAGAAATCTAAAGTCGGGAATATGTTCTTGAAACTCGATCTGGAGAAAGCTTATGATAAAGTTGATTGGAATTTTTTAGAAGATACTTTGTATGCTTTTAAGTTTCCACAATCCCTGGTTGAGCTCATTATGTGCTGTGTCAGAAGTGCATCGACTAAGCTACTTTGGAATGGAGAGGCCCTGGAGTCTTTTGATCACCACTGTGGCTTACGGCAAGGAGACCCGTTATCACCATATTTATTTGTGCTCTGCATTGAGCGACTGGGATACTTGATCACGGACACAGTTGAGTCGAAAAGTTGGACACCGCTTCAACCGTGTCGAGGGGGTTCCAAGTTTTCTCATCTCTTCTTTGCAGATGATCTGATTCTTATGGGCAAGGCGAATATTAAAACAGCTCGGGCAGTTCAAAACGTCTTGAGGAACATCTGTCGTGCCTCAGGGTTGAACGTGAGTGCCACCAAGTCCAGGATCTTCTTCACAAGCTCTTCAGCTCGTACTACCAGCCGTCAAATTTGCCAGATTCTAGGTTACGGGCGCACGAGTTCTTTAGGTAAATACTTGGGTGTTAATTTACAGCATGGCAGAGTCACTAGAGCTTCTCATGCCCCTATGTTCGATAAGATTCTTGCAAGGTTCAGTGGTTGGAAGACAAAAGTCCTGAATTTGGCCGGAAGAACTACTCTTATTAAAGCTGTTACTTCAGCTATCCCTGTGTACTCGATGCAATCTCAGTGGTTGCCACAGTATGATTGTGACCGTTTAGACAAGCTCAATCGAGACTTCTTGTGGTCTTCGGATCATACAATCAGGAAATTGCATTTGATAGGGTGGCAACAGATCCTTGCGGACAAGCAAGCTGGTGGCTTGGGTATTCGAGATGCACGAACAATGAATGAATCTCTTCTATCCAAATTGGCCTGGAAGTTAGTATGTGGCATGAATACGGTGTGGTCTGAATTTCTGGAGCACAAATACCTGAAAGGCAAACATATATTGGATTACCAAAGCAAGCCTGGCGATAGTCAGATCTGGAAGGGCATCATACGATGCATTAATCTGATCCGGCCATTTCTGTCTTGGCGAGTTGGTAACGGGCAAACGGTGAGCTTTTGGTATGACGTCTGGTATAAAGATAGGCCGTTGTGCGAGCTTATCCCTCATATTGCGCGGTCTGAAACTAACTACAAAGTCAAAGATCTGATTTCGACTTCCGGGACGTGGAATTTCCAGCAGCTGTTAACACAGATTCCTGTGGAGATATGTCATGAACTGGAGAGTGTCCAGATTCAGCTTTCGGATGAGCCGGATGTTGTTTTCTGGAATAAGTCCGCATCGGGTGTATTCTCATGTAAATCCGCCTACCACGCGTTGCAAGAAGAATATGGCGAGCAGAGAGAAAACCATTCCACGGCCTGGATTTGGAAGCTGCAGCTAGGTGAGAAGTTCAGATACTTCAGTTGGTTGGTCTTGCAGGATCGCTTGCCGACTAATAGTCTACGTTTTAGACGTAACGTTGCGGACTCTGATCTCTGCCCACAATGTCTGCGGGAGCCTGAGACATCGTGGCATATCGTTCGACACTGCAAGATGGCTAGAAATTGTTAGCGCCGAATCCATTCTGCACAGGAAGTTGATCGGCTTGCGGACTTGGGAGATAAGGAATGGTTGCGGGTGCAGCTCACAGCTAGCAGGAGGACCACGTTCCTTGGACTTGATATGGAATGCAGGAGCTTGTTTGTGGCGACAATCTGGTGCTTGTGGACTTCGCGCAACTCAGTGATATTTAGACAGCATAAGCCGACATGGCAACAACAAAAATTCGAAATCAAGAGGTGCGGATATGACATTGAGCAAGCAACACAAAACAGTTCAGTGCTGCCTGTGAAGAAGTGGAGTAAGCCTGTAGCAGAATGTATAAAACTTAACGTGGATGCGAGTCTCCGCCCCGCGGAAAATAGGTACACAATTGCAGGTCTTGCGCGGGATGCTAATGGCCATTGGAGCTGGGGGTTTGCCAAAACAATACAAACGACTTCGGTAGGGGATGCGGAGCTTCAAGCTTTGGAATTTGGTCTTGAAGAGGCCCTCAAGAGAAGAATACCACGTATAGTGGTGGAAACAGACTCGTTATTAGCCTTCCGGATGGTAAACGAGTTGGAAGCAGTCCCGGTCTCTTTACGAGACCGTGTGGACCATTGTCGGGAATTACTTCGCCAACCTTGGTCGACTGAGTTACATTGGATCAAGCGCTCAGCAAATGAAGCCGCTGATTATATTGCCAGGAAGATCCCGCCTGAACCGGATCCGCTCCTCAGTTGGGATAAACTCCCTTTGCATTTTATTTCCATTTTACGTAAAAACGCTATGTAATAGCTTTTTCTTTTTAGCTTTTTAGTTAATTGATTTCATTCCTTACCAAAAAAAAAAATGATAACACATTTATAACTGAACCATTTCATTATAAAAACCTGCGTATTACGACACCGGGATGAAAAACTAAACTAAAGTGATACGAACTAGACATTTAAAGGTACGAAGCCCTTTTTAACACATCCTAAAACGACCCTCGTTAGGAGAGCTAAAATGATGGACCGTCTTTTTCTTAACACAAAGGAAAACAATTCCTTAAATCTAATTACTGATACAAAATTGATACAACAATATTAATGACCCGCGATCGCGAGTTTTTAAATATGAGTATTTTAACCAGAGAATTATATACTTGGTAGTACATTTAAAAAAAAAAGAAAGGGTTTTTACCAAAACTTTGTACAAAAAGAAAAAGTCTTGTTACAAAAACGTGATTTTATGAAACCACGTAAAAACGAGGTCCCGATACATTAAGATTTTGAGGAATGAGGCGCTTCCACGTACTACTGAGCTCCAAGCGAATTAGAATTTCTAAGCTCGTCATAAATCGTCCCTAAGTTCGGGGAAGCAAATAAATCCCGTTGAGTGGCGAACTATGTGACTAAGCTCAAAACATGCAACCCTAATTACTACCAGTCTCTTTCCAGCATTGAAGCTCTGCAACCTCCTCTTCTCTGAAGCAGCTCCAGTTTATCTCAAAATCGCTCACTTTCTCTGTGAAATCAATAAATTTTAGCTGTTATATCTCTCTGCCTCACCTCGAATTCATTGAAAATTCATATCCGGCGTAATCACCGGAGGAGGTTGTTTGCCGGAAAGTTGAGCTGGCATTGGCGCCAACATGGGTAGGGTTCAAGTGAACAAGACGCACAAAACTCGATTCGCATCGAAATCGTCTCGCAATGCTCACAAAGTTGCCAACACAAAAGGTCGTTATCGTTATTCACTACCATCAAAAGTAATTTGTATTTCCTTTTTGGTGTGTTTCTTCTGATTGGAGTTTGATTTTGCTGTTCTTTATCTCAGATAAATTCAAGATGAATAAACGTGATGTTCCGAAAGGAGCTAGAGTAGCTCGTGTTCAACGCAGCAAGATGGTATTTGTTCCTTCTTTTTGGTTCTTGTAATTTATAAGAGGTTTTAGTGTTAGAGTAAATAGTTTAGTTGCATTCAGTAATCTAAATGTAACCGGAGCGGAATCTTCTTGTTTTTAGAGTTTAAGAGGCAGAATGAGGGTATAACTGTTTAGGTTTCCACTTATATATGCAACATTGATTACTATGGTGCATTTACTCTTCATCGTATTCTTCTCCACACAATACTGTCTGTTATTTATTTTATGTACTAAATTAAATCAAAAGGTGCTTAAATCAAGAAGTGATTGTTGTGTTATCTCGGGTTTCAAATATCAGAATGGACTTGGAGCGTACTCTGAACTGTTCTAGAGTAATTCACCAGCTTATGTGCGCAATATGCGCCCGTTAAAAGTTTGAACCCATATAATGTTTAGAATTAAAGAAAATATGTGCTTGAAAAGGGAGAATCCTCTTGAATATCTCTTGAAATGATGCTTTGGTTTTAGAGCTGTTCTGCTTTACCTTATTAGAGTTTTGATATTTTCCTGCATCACTTTTCCAGATAAGGGATCAGAAACGGGAAGCAAAACTGAAAGAAAAGAGAGCATCGACAGGTTCTGCGAGTCCTCCACGTGTTATTGTGAGTGCTAAATTTTATGCTTGTTAGTTCCAAGAAGCCAAAATATGTGTAAAGAGGATTACTGATGGAGTTTCTTCTTGTCTCATGCATATGAAATTTGTAGATGCTATTTGGCCTTTCATCTTCTGTGAACATCAATTCACTCGAAGAAGACATTCTATCTTTGTTGTCTGCTGAGGGAAATGGAACCGTTTTTCCTGCTGTTGCTTCACCTGAGTATAGAATGAGAGCTACGGTATGCCTGTATGCATATAGCTTTTTTGTCTTTTTATTGAATATGTTTACATCTTATTTGACTTACCCAAGTTGCTTGATTACTAATCATCACATGTCTGTTCGATTATTTGGAATTTTCATGTGTCACTATGCTGTTAAACAAAGTTGTTTTATTTTCCGAACAAGACATTCTATCATATGATATGTATGACATTGAAATCGGGAAGGGTTCAAAACTTGATATGATACATGGAGAACCCATTAATACCTGGTTTTGCATAGTTTCCAGAAATGCAGTGGTGTCTGAAATCCTTTTGATGACATTAATCAAATTTTATCATATTTGTCTGAGATAATTTTTCGTAATTATTCAAATTTTCTGAGGTAGGTCTTGAAGGCACCTCATGGTGATCTAATGACGTGCATGGAAATGGCGAAGGTAATTTCATTTGTTTGTGAATTTTTATTCCTGTACTTCTATTCTATGTAGCACTGCATTCCTCCACTTCTTTTGTACTGCTGAGTGCTGATGCAGGCTTTTTGTAGGTTGCGGATTTGATTGCTTTTGTGGCATCTCCGAACTCGTTGCAAGAAGAAAATGATTCCAGCCATTTCATTGATTCTTTTGGATCTCAATGCCTGTCTGCCTTCAGAATACTTGGTTTGCCAAGCACCACAGTTCTGATTCGCGTGAGCACTCGTTTTCCTCCTTTCTCTCTCACCTTATTTATTAGGATCTACTAGTTTTTTGGCGTCTTATATTCTCCTGTGTTTAGGCTTTAATAAACTTTGATATTTCAGGATCTACCTGCTGACATGAAAAGAAAACAAGAGCTTAAGAAGATGTGTACATCTCTGCTTTCTCCTGAATTTCCTGCGGATATCAAGTTCCACTTTGCTGATGACAAGGACGAATTGAAGAAGGTTAAATAAGTTTAACCGCTATACCCTTTTGACACTTTCCAATATGCGATAGACTAATAATTTGTCTACCTATCTATTTTATTTGGACGTTGACATATTTCGTTTTCCTGTATGTTGGTTATAGTTCATGTTGTTTTTCAAGGAGCAAAGGCTTACTACACCTCACTGGAGAAACCAGCGTTCTTATGTCATGGGTCAAAAGGTACATCAATTCAATAGTTGGTGATCTGCAGTTTGATTTCCATATTTCAAATTTCGACTCTATTATAGATTATACCATTCAACTTGCTGAATTTGCCTCATGTTTTCGACAAATGATGAAAATCATCTTAAGATATTGGAACTTACTATCGTATATTCTCACGTGATTATTGAGCTTTTGATTTGAAATAAAATAAATATGGATTGTTGTATAATGTACTGCTATCTTGGCCAACTTTTTGGTCATTGAACTCCATCTCTTATTCCATTTGTTGGTGTTTTCATGGTTGTGCTACCGTGTTACCTAACCACTGTCACCTTTCTATAACACATGCTTGCTGTAGCTTCAATGCTTCAGAAATCAGGTATAATTGCAATTCGCACCACAAGCTGAACCTTTTACAAAAGTACCTGTGACATCATATTCTGTTCTCATCCTTTTTCCTCGCTGATTTCTTGTGCACTCATATTCTCATGTCAAATGACCGTGTCGTGATCCCTAAGTGAGTGTTGTCAACACATATGTAGGTAATTGATTTGATTTGCTTTTTGTAAAACATATTGGACTACCATCTATATTGGACTTAATACAGTGTAGAAGTCTTCATGGAAGATGTGTATAGTTGCTCATAGATATTTCAGGATGGCCTGGGTTTTGGTGTCCTATGAATGGGCTTCTGCTATTTGTATTCTGATCTTTGATCAAATTGAGAGATTGCTTCTTGAGTTGCCATCCAGATGAAGATTGGTTACCATATATATGACTTGAGCACTGTTATCATGCAGGTTGATGTGGTTGCTGATGGAGGCACTTTAGGTAAATGTACTCTTGTCCTCACTGGCTATGTCCGTGTCCATGGCCTCTCTGTGAATCAGTTGGTAATATTCTGTCTTTCACATCAAGTTCGCACCTATTAATCTGTACAGCATTTCAGCATCTGATCATTTCTGTATCAGGTACATGTTACTGGTGCGGGCGACTTCCAAATGGCTAAAATCGAACTTCTCAAGGACCCATGTACTCTGAACGCTAGGAAAAGAGGGGATTTTATGGATTCGGAGGAGATAGAATATGAGGGGGTACTGTTGCATCTTACTATGTTCTACTATATGTGCTGGGCTCTACATTAAGAACTTCCTGCTATAGTTGCATACAAGGACTTGATCTGTATCAATTGAGTGGGCTTCCTCATTTAGATCATCTTGTTACTGAAAATTTAATTTTCTTGATTGTAGTCTTACAAAACCCACATGCTACTTATATTGAACGAAGTTTGAGAAACTTAAAAGTTCTTGTGAATAATTTATGAAGTGTTGCAGCATTTAAGGATTGCAGAAATAGTAGAAGTCAAATTTTGATGTCTGCAAACTAAGAAAATAGACCATGATATCTCATTGTTAAACATTGTTTAGAATGAATACAATGGGTTTCTTGTGGATATCTTTAATAATTTGAGTACTAAATTATACTATACTTTTCCTAAACATTAAGAGCTATCCACTAGAGAGGCAGCTCCGGAACTCCACTCTTGTTCAAAGTCAGTTTATTATGCTAAGCGCCCTTGAGCACTTTCTTGAAGCACCTTGCTGCCTAAAAATGAAAACTGTCCCCAATTTATCTACTGAAGGAAGTGTCAGTAATGGTCCAACCTTTTTAAGTATTGTTATCCAATAGTAACTTGTGTAATTCCATTTACAACATCGGTGCTTTGAATTGGTAACTGATAAATGTGCCTGATTGTTATGCATATGTAACATCTGATCCTGTAGGTCAGTTTAACTGACTTGTGGCAATGATCATATCAAAGATACATGTAGTCTTGTAGTAACATTTTAATGTGTTATTATCTTCTGAAATGCTGCCAGTCATTTAAGAACTCCCTCCAAGAGAAGAAAGCCTGTTTTTATATCTAGTAAGTCCAAAGTTTCCGTGTTTTGATTTCCTTTCCGCTCTTAATTTGCAGGTTTTGAGGTCTCTTACCCCCGACCCAATGAAGCAAGAGACTTTAGCCGTCGAAAATGTTCCTGATCCTTTGGCTGGAGAACAGGTATGTATAAATTGGTGATGCTTACAGAATTGAGGCTCATAATCTATGAGTCCAGTCCCATGTTGTAACCAATTCTAGTTAGAATATGATGCAGGGATTCTGATTATGGCTCAGGACTTTGCTAGTATAGTTCTTAATAGGGAAAATATTTTCATATTTTTGTGGCCGTTTTCCACGTCATAGTTTGAGTTTCTTTCACCTGTTTAGTGTTGAGATAGCATCTTTCTGTCTCCAATATTACAGACATGGCCTACGGAAGCAGAAATGGCCGAAGCAGATAAGCATGAGAAAAAGATGAAGAAAAAAAGGATTCCTGCAGTGGGAATTTCCGAGTACCAGGTGAGGACCATGATTTTCTGTACAAATAAAAGGCTTATTTCCTGCTCGCCAAGAAGGCAATGTTGGACTATGAGTTGGCTTTTTATTAACTGTTTTATATATGAAAATTCTTTTAGGCTGCATGGATTCAGGATGATTCCGACATTGACGACTCTGATGCAGAAGAAGAGGATGAAGATGATATGATGATGGATGATGATGAAACAGGTCGTAACCAGGGAGTGAGCAATGGCTTTCAGTTCGATGAAGATCAGGGTTCTCTAAATTTGCGAGATTCTGATGATGAAACTGACACAAATTCAGTCATGATGGTTAGTGTTTGCTAATTATTTAAGTGGAATCTAAGTATCAAAATGGAAGTGTCTCAGAATTATATAAATTCTTTAATCATTAGTCTTCAGATTTAAGAATGTTTCTTTTCTCATGGTCAATTGGATAACCTAGTGTTTTGGTTTTAGTTTTTAGTTTTTTTTTGCTTCTCTTCTATATCTTATTGTGTTCTAAGCATTTGTGAAAACATAATGATTTCAGGACGGTGAAAATCTAACCAAAGAGCAGATAGAAGAACAAATTCGTAAAATCAAAGAAGCCCATGCTGATGATGAGGGTACCTGTTCAATATGCTTTTGTAGCTGTTTTATTATTATTTACTTTTTTTTTAGTTATATATTTAGTCTGTAGCATCATGATCGGAACAATTTCAAATATGTGAAGATGTTCCGTAAAAAATGCTCTGTAAAGGTGGGTTGGAGTAAATGCTAGCATAAGTATGCTTGTTTCTTTTCTGCATTTATAGCTACTTAGCAACCTCTGTGTTTGATCTGATTTGCTCACGTTTTGGTTGGTTGATTATTTTTTCTTTTTCTCAGCTTCAGTCTAATTGAAGTTTTTATGATCCAGAGTTTCCTGATGAAGTGGATACACCATTAGACGTTGCGGCTCGAAAAAGATTTGCCAAGTACAGAGGTCTAAAGTCATTCAGAACCTCGTCATGGGACCCCAAAGTATGTTTGTTAATTATCATTCAGAACCTCGTCATGGGACCCCAAAGTATGTTTGTTAATTACACTGGAATGTCCTGTATTGTTGTGTTGGTCGTGATTGCTGACTGTATGGATGTTGCAGGAATCTCTGCCTCCTGAGTATGGTAGGATCTTTGCATTTGATAATTTCCAAAGAACAAAAAAGCATGTTTTTGCAAAAGCGCTTGATATGGAGCAAGATTTAGATGCGACTGTGCCAGTGGGCTCATATGTGAGACTATATATCAAAGAAGCTACCAGAAGGTGTTGCTTCCAAGTTATACATGAAGAAGACCGCACCACTAATTGCCTCTGGTCTGTTGCAGCATGAGTCTAAAGTATCAGTTCTCCACTTCAGGTACATCATACTAATGAATGATTCTGCCTATTATTCCAAATCAAGATAACTGACCCTGCTCATTCTTGTGGGCCCAGCATTAAAAAGTATGATAGTTATACTGCTCCAATAAAGGCGAAAGAAGAACTCCTGTTTCATGTTGGCTTCCGCCAGTTTGTATCAAGGTAAGTGGCTTTCTTCAACATACAGTTAAAATCAATAACATGTTTGTATCCAGATCCCACATTTTATTGATGGCTTTTGAATTTGACAATGCAGGCCCATTTTTTCTTCAGATAGCATCAATGCTAGCTTGCACAAGATGGAGAGGTTTCTTCATCCGGGGAGATTTTCTATAGCTTCCGTTTATGCCCCCATCTCTTTTCCTGCTCTTCCGTTGATTGCCTTCAAGAGGCTGAGTGAAGATACCCCTCCTGTTATTGCTGCTGTTGGTTCATTAAAAAGTGTAGACCCAGACAGAATTACTCTGAAGAAAATCATCTTGACTGGGTAAGCATCTAATCATCGACTTTTAAGACCTGCCTTGCACTTGTGATACCAGTCTTATTTACAATCTTTATGAGTTATTCGTCTTCATTGTAGACTATTTCTGTTGTCACTCGGCTGTGATTTAGTGATTGCTTTATTGTTAACCCCAAACCTCAAATGGGGGCATCTGCCCCAAGATATAATTTACGTTTGGATGGAACTTAGAGTTTCAAGTTTTATCAGTTAAAGTTTTAGTGCTTGTTTCAGACGTATGAATTTTGTCATGTCGACGAGTATCTTGATGGTATAAACATATGGATACCTGTTTCTCCTTCAAATATTCTTCTTTGGAAAGAAAGAATCTTCACTCTATATCTTTCTGATTTTAGTAACGAAAAAGAAGAAACATTAGTCTTCTCACTTTTCCGTTCAATGTCCTTTAGTTGGCATCAATTCCTTCTAAATATTGATGGTAACAGAAGCTCAGGTTCAGATTGATTGTCACACCGTGTCTACTTGGACCGCGGTGGCATAAGATACTATATCTTATTATAGGTTATAGGAAGATAAAAATTTTGGTACGATAATCGGGGACGGAAATTTTGAATGATTCATGTAGATCTTTTTGATGTAGGTTATGTTCCCGTGACTGAAAATACTTGTTCAAGTTTTTATGGATGCTCTTACATACTGTCAAGTGTCGGTTCTTTGATTTTAGGGCTTATAAAGTTGATGAGTTAACAGAGTAATGGACTGACATAATAAATATAGCAAGCAGAAATAGTAGATAGAATTATAGAAAACATACTGAAATTTGAAGATTGTATACAGTAAAATTCTGTGTGTTACAAGAGCCCCGAGAGGGTACAAGAGAAAGAATTATACAATGCTAAAGTTCAGCTAATAAGCCAAGGCACATTTCCAGTACTTCGATTTTTCCAGCAAGCTGATGTTATTCACACTTTGACTCCTTGCTACGCTCTGTTCGTTCATTCGATCTGCACGATTTCTTCTTCCTTCCACTATTTCAATTTTCTTTCGCAATCCTATGATAAAATCAAAAGATTAGTACTAATTAAAATCAACAAAAATAGAAAACACAAAACATGAATGCAAATTATGTTCTAAACAAGGCATATAAACTCACAACCCATTTCTCTATCCTAGAAAATAATACTTGTGCAAATAAAAGGAGTCAGGCAAGATGTTATCATAACACCTCAGATAGCACCAGATCAAACTCTCAATTTTAAGCTCGTTTCCCATTATTTAAGTTATAATCAGTTATTAAAAAGAATTAAGCTGAGTCTCATGGTTTAATCTCAAAGTACACAGGTCTCGACTCTCTTTTCCTCATGCCCGAGCTCTAATTACCTCAAAAGTCATATGAAATAGGTAAAGATAAGCACACCTGAATACATCGAGGTACGCGAGCCCCGTATACCCCAGCTTTTCTCAACATACGTGTTTAAGTGTTTTAAAATGCAATAATGTTAAGATAGGTCACAACTGAATACATCGAGGTACGCGAGCCTCGTGTACCCCAGCTTCTCTAAACATGAGTACATTTATTATATTTAACAAAGGCATCGAGTGAGTAGATAAGCACAACTGAATACATCGAGGTACGCGAGCCTCGTGTATCCCAGCTTCTCTAAAACGTAGATAAGCACAACTGAATACATCGAGGTATGTGAGCCTCGTGTATCCCAGCTTCTCTAAAACTCAATCTATTCTGCCTACTTTGCATATTATTATTAACTTTATAAGGGAACTAGATACTACAAACAATTGGAATTGAAAACCCAAACCTAAGCACCAGAAATGTCAACCATAAGAACTCAGCCTAACTCTTTTGTTTAGTTTCAATATATTTTAGGTTAAGAGAGAAATTGGAGCTTTAAATCAAGAATTTTTCACCGGAACATATGCGATGTTAATTAACGACTTATACTAACCCTCCTTTCTTTTAAGGAAAGACACACGCACACCCCAGACAGTACTAGACAAAGTAAACCACAGAAATTCAAAAGATACAGACCAAATTCAAAGACACATACCAAGAATTCACATACTTCTACTGACTTTTTTTTTTTTACTACTAACTTTTTTTTTAAAAACACAATAATTAAAGCCGCTAAAAGAAAGCACCTAATACCAAATAAACACAGGAACTTATCTGAGAGCTGGAGCGGCTGGGTCTCAAGCTGTCGATCGAACTCTGCCTAGCATCCAGGGATGGTTCAGAACTTGCTCAGCCGAGAACCTCCGACTAAAATCATTACAGATCATTCCCCTGAGCAACTCCTTCGCTTGCCACGACACCGTGCCAAAAGGATTCTTGGGAAACGTCAAATTCCCCCTAATCACGGACTGAACGATCTCCTTAGTTGACTCACCGTCAAAAGGCGGTGTCCCAGTCAACAATATGTAGAAAATAATACCAGCACTCCACACATCAACCTTCTCATTGTATACCATCCTCATCACCACCTCCGGAGCCAGATAGTACGACGTTCCTACGACACCAGAAAACATACCTCCCTTCTGAAAACACTGTCCTCCTCCAAAATCAGCTAGTTTCAGCTTCCCACAATCATCAAACAGAATGTTCTCAGGTTTCACATCCCGGTGTGCTACTCCATGAGCATGACAATAAGCTATTGCCTCCATCAACGGCCGCATGATTTCAAGTGCTTCAGATTCTGTAAACACGCCCTTCGACCGAATCAGATCATAAAGATCACCTGACCCGCAATATTCAAGAACGATATGGAGAAACTCCTGGTCTTCGTACGCGTCCAAAATCTTGACTATATTGGGATGTCCGGACACCATCTTCATAATCTTGGTCTCGTTGTAGAGGCATTGGCTTTTTTGGATAAGTCGTTTCTGAATGGATTTGACGGCAGCAAGTTGGCCGGTAGACACAGATTTACAGAGGTAAACCACTCCGTAAGTGCCGCGGCCGATCTCTGTGGAACTCGTATAATTTTTATTGAGTAATTCCGTCATTGTAAAGAAGGGAATGGAGAAGTCGAAGGTAGTTTATTAGAGCGAGAATGGCCGAGTGTAAACGGAGGGAAAGAAACAGAGCGAGAAGAAAAGAGAGTTTTAAGAGAGAGAAAAATTGGAATCGGAGGAGAGAATGAGAAGGTGGGATTATCGGAGATTGAAGAATGGAGGAGTGTAATTTAAAGGGAGTGAAAGAAAGAGAGCGATCGAGGAGTTGAAGAAAGAAGGTTCTGGGTTCTGGCGCGAGAGAACTGAGAGAGAGTTTCTTTCTCAGTGACTCAGAGAATATATTTGTATCGTGCCGGTGGCTCATTCTTCATTATATTATATATTTTATTATAGTTATAGTATAATTATAATAGAGTAAGGGCGCGTGGAGACCCTGGATTCTCACGCGCGGAGTCGCCTCTACCTTCACGCTTGCTCTAACGATATATCTACCTGTTTGAAGCTATCACCGATGCGGCGAAGGTGAGAGAAATCTGGTTGCGGAGAACAACAACTTCGAGGAGGAGGATGAAGGAACACCAGTGTCGAGAACCCACCGCCAATCAACGGCGACAAGAGCAAAAACGACACTATTCCAGCTTAATCCGTGAAAAACTAGCCGTTTTTCACCTTCTATAGCCCTAGCCCAGCTAATTACCTGTTTTCGAAAAAGTCTCCGGCGAGATCTCCGGCGCCGGGACGCCTCGGAGGTTCTTCAGGGTCCCGCCGTCTCCGGCGAAGAACATAAAGGCCGTTCTTGCTAGGAGACACGGCTCGGTTAAGCCGAATGAGGCCTCGATACCGGAAAGGGAAGGAGATTGAAGGAGGTGCTGGTTTGGATAAGAGTTTCGGGTTTTCTAAAAAGTTTTATGAGAAGTATGAGCTTTGGGAGAGGTCATTTGGGTTTACCTGTAAAGCTAAGTTCAAGAAGGGCAAGCTTAAAGACCAGGAGGTCGCTGTTAAGGACATTCCTAAAGCTAAGGTGTGTGTATCAATTTGAAATTTTTGTTCTGTTTTGTTTCTGATGGTGTTGTTATGTACTGAGTTTTGGGTTGTTATGAGATCTGATACTTGAGAATCAAGTGGCCTAGGCTTGCTGATGTTCATGGATAAAAAACTCGTTTTCGAAAATGTGTTTCGGTTGGTTAATTAAGATTCGAAGTGTTTAGGAATTCGTCTAGCTTAATCTTGGATTTGAATTGAAGCGTATGGCGTGTTTCGGAGAAGTAATTGTGGCTTTTATTGTTGAATTATGAGTAGATTAGAGTTTGAGGAAGTTTGAGTATGACTGTTGATCAGAGCTTGGGAGTGCACTAGATCTCATGCTCCTCAATCGAATCCTTGGTTGCGAAAAATGTTTCCGATTCTTGAAAACACTAGATGTTTCTGCATCTTTTGGAAAGTATGCAGAATTTCATGTTCAAGTGTTTTAGAGAATTTTAAAATTCCCTTGAAGTAAAACAATGATGTGTGAATTGTAAAAATCTTAGGTTTTGGAGAATGGTATGTTGACATAATATTCTAATTATTTTCTCTTATGGTGTCCAGATGACAACTGCTATTGCTATTGAGGATGTGAGGAAGGAGGTGATGATATTGAGAGCTTTGACAGGACAAAGCAATCTTATACAGTTTTATGATGCGTTTGAAGACCACGACAATGTTTACATAGTCATGGAGTAAGCTTTGATTGTTTTGATTTGTCATGGTTATGTGATTTATGATTAATCTTAACAGAAACTCCACGAATGCTCTTTTAGTAATACTTGCTTTGTATTTTTGGCATCCATGGTGAAATTGTTTTCTCATCATTATAGAGGTGGAAAGTATACAGAAGATGATGCGAAAAATGTGATGATACAAATACTGAACGTTGTTTCATACTGTCATCTCCAGGGGAGTTGTCCACCGGGACCTTAAACCTGAGGTAGTATGTTTTAACTTTTCTGTGTACGGTCTACGATTTTGCACGGACTGTTTTGTATATATGGCAGGCTATTATCATATTAGAGGTGCATTACATTTATTCGTTTGAAATTAATGCTGTTGTGAGTTCTGTCATGGATTGGCTACGGGAACAGAATCTTCGGCTGAAGACAGAGAGTGCAGAGGTCGAGGTTTAAGACGGACGAGGAGTTGAACGGTGGTGGTGGAGATTTGGGATTCCGAAAGGGGCATACATGCTAATTGTGAAGAGATTGCCCTTCTTCTTCTTCACAAATCGAGAGGTCAGACTCCAGATCAATTGGTCGATTTGATCGGACTGATAGGAGCGAGCTATTGGCTCCCAAATAGCATAATTTTCTTACTTCATAGGGCATGTTGGAAAACTTGTGTGCCTGTTAGATTTTTTGTCAAGATTTTAGCCTTTATGCTGTTTAATTTGGTATGCAGATTCCAGTTTTGTGGCTCTCCGACCATATTGCTTCCAGTTGACATTTATTCATTATGCCTGCAAAAATGTTAAATGTTCCTTTAGAACTTGTTAATTGGTTAGCAGATAAGTTCAGATCACTGTTATTGCCTTTTGTGTTAATGATTCCGGTTTTTTTTTTCATTTTTTCTCATGATATTCTGGTTTCGTTTTTAGGTTACTCTCTCCGCTTTCTTCCTGGCTGATCAGCTAACAAGCCAGGTCCAGGCTATCAAAAGTGTACAGTTCTTCAAATGCTACTACACATGGGGCGAATTTGAAGCAAGAACCTCGACTAAGTGAGGTAGAAGTAGTGGTTAGCTCTTACTCTCCTATATGGATCATATGGTGATAGCAAAATGAAGTATACTTGTTTATATAGATCTCTAGAGATGGTTCTGTAAAAATTAAAACAGTCGTACTAGATTACCATGATATTTATTACAAAATACTCTATTAGCCTTTGTTCATTAATGCAGGTTCTGCGGAGAATGATGAATATGGGTGACAGTTGGGATGACTCCTCTTGATTGGGTTCAGATTCTTTGAACCTTACTGGCTAATCGACTTGGCCATTGCTTGCATCGTTCTACATTTAGTCGGAGGTTATCAGGTAACAACAGTACTTGGACTTTGTTAGGTTTCGTATGGTATAGTTCCAGTCATTTAATGATAGCAGGATCTAATTTTTCTTAGTCAGAGAATTCTCAACCTGTTTTTGCTAACATGGATAAGTGCCCAACAAATGTTTTTTTTCAACAGACCTTACACTCTTAGACTTCCCCTACCAACAGTATCAGACTTGAATCCTGGGAAGTTGTGCTTCAGAGTGGCTTACGTTGCATCAACAGCAGCAAATGCCATCACTTTACCATACTTCAATCATGTTCTAGGGGTTCTTGGAGCCTTCAACTTTTGGCCATTGGTTATATATTTTCCAGTAGAGATGTCCTTCATGCAGAAAAATATTAAAGCTGCAATTTTCCAGTAGAGATGGCCAATGGATTCTTTCGAGGACTTTCAGCATTGCTTGCTTCATCCTCATGACATTTGCTTTAATCGGTTCAATTATAGGACTTGTAGCTGCAAAACTCAGCTAGAAGTATACTATTCACTGGACTCTGGATAATTCTGCCAAGCTGAACATTTCTTTTCTATTTTGTTTCTATAAGAAAAAAGATACAGGATCATTCTTGTGCAGTCTTTGTGGTTCCTATCAGTTTCTTGGTAATAAATAGTGGTCATGCTCTTACATGATTGGGATGTGGCCTAATTGATTACAAGTTTAGGTATAGAAATATCAAATGACTAGGTCTCTCTCCGACATTGATGACGTCATCTCACCTCTTCTTGGCT
>JAYMSL010001392.1:0-17441 GCA_036897195.1 Plantago coronopus
ACAAAAAAAGAACTTGTAATCCCTGCGTAGAACTTTGATACGTATTTACTTACATGCTTTTATGAATGTATTTGTAACTTGTGGCTGATTTTCATCAGAATGGCAACGAATATGTGATCTTTTGCGCATCTGATGTCAACTATCTAGTAGTAGTATAACCGTTTAGCATAAGACCTTGTCTTACTTCGCTTCCCTAGGGGTAATGTTAGATTAAGAGTCATGTGACTGCGGTTGTGTGTTTATAAGGATACTCTTTACGCCTACTCGAATCTGAATCATCTGCATTTCTTCAATTGGTATCTGCAAAACACTACTCGATTCTCAAATCGTTTCTAAATCTTAACCATCCAAAACTCGTCCCGAAATCAAGATTTTCATCCTGCAGCTTACACCCACCCAACCAAAGAACTTTTTGATCAAAGGTCATATGATAGAGTTGGTGCTGCATTAATTTCTCAGTATAGTGTCCCATCCTTTTTATTGGGCTTAAAATTGACAATGATTAAGATGACCACTGATAAGAATTCAGGTGTCATTGTCTCATTGAGTACACTCTGAAATCGGGACCATATAGTATCATTTATTTTTCACAAATATTGACCAACATCATAAGTTTCTTTCTGCACCTGGTTCACATGAATTTATCTTTCAAAAAGATCAAAATGTTTTTGCAGAAAGTACACAGTTTGGGGAGTTGCAGATCAAGTATTCGTACCGTCTCAACCCAGCTTTCTGGCACTTGTATGTGTTCGTTTCTAGGAACTGTTTACCAAATCAATAGTCGAGATCTCTAACCGATACTGTATCGTATTTGCAGCACTTGAGCTTGAGTTCTTGTCGTAACGTAGTAAGCTTCAAGTAAATTCATGAAAAAATGTCGTAGTGTGGGGTATGTGTTGGAGTATGTGTATCTGTTTGGCAATATAAGCTGTTATTTATCGTGTGAGAGAAACTACGTAGAATAGTTTTCCAGGCCAGTCAACTTATAGACACTCACAAAATATACTTATAGTAGTCGAACCAATTTATTTTTGTCAAATAAGGTGGAACCACCTGGTAAGGTGACTGATCAGGTCGTGCCAAACACCACCATATATGATATGTGTTTGGTATGACCTGATAAGTCATCTGATCAGGTGATGCCATCTTATTTGAGCAATCTGAATTGACTATAATAAGTATGTTTGGTAGAGATGACTTAAGGTGACTGATTTAGAAATCTAAGTCACAAACTTTGCAGTAAATGAGGCGACTGACATACTATAACTACCAGCCACGTTATTGAATAGTGCTAGTCATTTTACGAGTTCGTTTGTCACTCAGTCATCTTATTCACATTCACTAAACTGTATTATCGTAGTTAACCAATTTATTTTGGTCAAATAATGTAATATCAACTGATAAGGTCATGTCAAGCACCTCTGGTGCCATCTCATTTGACCAAACTAAATGGACTACGATAAACCTATTTGGTAAATGTTATCAAGGCGAATCATTCAAAAACTGTATCACTGTATTAGTCATCTTATAAGCTCGTTTCATTCTCCTCCGAACATCTACACAGCCAGCCACATAGGGTATCTTTCAGACAGAGGGATCATGATGATGAACACATCAGATTAACTGGAAAGTACAGTCTGAGACAATGGCTGTTGCATCACACGCCAAATGCTCCCAGTTCTTACAACATGATTAAACAGACAAGTGCTAGCAGTTTCAGATTTCATTTAAAATTTCTGTGAAATTATCTGAATAATTGTCTGGGCAATTAAACCACTGCATAGGATCATCTTCTTCATGTCCATTTATCCTTTCGGACCCATGAACTTATTGCCTAGACCGGATTTATGTACATGTCTTTTCGCTCTTTGCTGGCGACGGTGTTCATGAACTCAACATACATCGATAAACATACAGATGTATCATGTATGTTAATTGTGGTTAAGATATCAGGGTGGGGAGTTCGTTTATCCAGTGGTAAGTCCGTTTATGTTTATGAATAGTGTCGTATTACCTACTGATCTGTGAAGATCTGAGCACATCGTGTTGCTCTCGGCTGCTACAGAAGCATAAATCAAGTCGTTTCAAAACGCCATTACAATTTACAAACGCGAACCAGCAATAATTCACTACCAAAAAAAGTCGCAACTGTGAGGAAGAAATTCCTCTCAAAAGCCCTGTTTTTCGTCACAATTGATCTACTGTGAGGAAATATTTTCCTCACTTGTCGTCACGCTAGGTCCCTCACAATTGATAAGCACATCCTTGTGTTTCAAGAAGCGAATCTTTCTTTACAGACGTATACAATGTTTAAAATATCTTCGATATGATATGCAGATGATGAGCCGATCGGTAAATTTAGTGACCAATAAATGGTTAATAATTCGTGTTGTATTGTCAAGTACGCTCATAAGTTCAATTATGGTGCACATATATGATTTGAAATGTAGTAGTACTTTCTCTTATCTTATTGTAGGGCATTTATGTTCCTCTCAATAATCTGCACTTATTTTAATTAGCTATATACAATAATAATAGATTGTTCATACACTCTTATTTTGTCCGAATTTATAAATCTAGCACTAGATTACACAATTTTAAACATTTAACTAGAATATATCTAAACGCCTACTACCAGTTTCCAGTTAGGTTATCAGCTAGTTTTTGCTAAGAAGTGCATTAGGCGTTGAGTTATTTCGCGGTTTGGTCAATGCACGTCACTTGGGCCTGCAAATCAGCCCAATTAGACACTCATGCCCAACTTCACCTTATTTGACTCGCTACACCAGCCCAAATAGAAAAGAGCCGTCTTCTTCGGCTAACTCAAACGGTTAGATGTCGATTATGAACATATATGCTCGTTTGAATGAGCGAACCAACAACTTGGAGGTTAACATCGATGTATTAGAAGTAAGTGAATCGACCGAGGAGGCTAAATCGTACCTTTCGAAAGCGAAAAATCGTAAGAAAGAGGGAAATTTGGTAGAGTAAATGCAAAGAAACAGACTGGCTGGCATCTTTAGCTAGGGGTCAAAGGAGACAGCAAGCCAGGGTCATGGCCGGGTCCCCACAAGGAACCAACCCGGTCCGTCCGTTTAAATTGAATGCCTACTATCACTTTCAGCCTTGCCCCCACTATCCTTTCGCTTTCTTTGCCTTCAACTTCAACACCACTTTGTTCTTGCCAAATTACAAAAACACCCTTTCTGGTAAGCGGAGAGTAGGGTTGTTAAACGAGCCGCTGAACTAAGTATTGTGATACTCGGTTTGAAATCAATTGAGTCGAGCAAAAATGAGTTCGAGTAAGAATAACTTGTAACAAACTCGAGGTCAAGTAAGAAGATCAATAGTTTGATTCATAAGAAGCGCATGTTTAGGTGAAATGAGTTATGAGCAGGAGGTTTACGGGTCAAGATTGATACTCCCTCCGTTCCAATAAGAACTTCCTAGGTGACTATTTTTTCCGAACTTTGACTGCGAATTGCTCTAAAAGTATATGGCGAAAAAATATGATAAAATTATATTATGAAAATAATTAGGTTTATTTTTGTAACATAATTTTACTATATTTTTTTGTCGTATCATTTTAGAGCAATTCGCGGTCAAAGTTCGCAAAAAAAAGTCACCTAGGAAGTTATTATTGGAACGGAGGTAGCAGTTTGTAGTAGTAATTTATCGAACTAAGAAAAACAAAAGGAAGAACCTTGAGCTCGAGTAACTCGTAACAAGCTCGAGCTCAGTAAGGAGGTTAATAGTATGATTCATGTAAAGTGCAAATTTAGGAGGAATGAGCTGCAAGTGAGGTTTAAGTGTATTCATTAATGGTTTGTATTAAGTGTATTCATTAATGGTTTGTAATGAATTACCGATTCAAAAAAGAAAAAAGTTCGAGCTCGAGTGACTGGTGAACAACTAAAGTTTAAAAATATAATTAGACTTAGCGAGTCTTATATATTGAATACATTAAAATGAGTATATATATATATATATATACATTGAATAAATAATACTAAGTCTTAAGGCACTTTATCCTGTCGAGCTGGACTCGGCTCGTTAGAAATAAGCATAAAATGAGGTTAACGCTCGATTCAGTTACGTCATCGAGCAAGTCGAGATCAAGCCTTAACAAACCAAGCCGATCTCGAATAGTGTAATAGCTCTAGTGTAAAAAACACAAAAACTAAACAACAAATTTCTTTATATTTCGAATTTCTTTATAGTTCATGACATATGTTAATGATATATATAAAAAGGTTACACCATGTACTTACTATGACACATGGAAATGTGAAATATCGTACGGTATGAAATCTGGACCAAGGCATGTACAAAAGTGCAGGTTCTTTTCACTATTGATGTGATTCTTCATAGGGGTGCTTTGTGTAATCTTTAGGAAAAATATGGTGTTTTTAGTAAATAACAAGGACTATTGTGCAATTTGATTGCTTGTAAAAATGGGGTTAGGGACAATTAAAATAAGGTGACGAGAGCTAAACAGAAAAACAGATTCTGAAATTTAATGGAAAATGACATTTTTGTCACCTTATTTTTAGGTCTTCGGTATTCCACTCTTTGCGTTTATGAATTAACATTTTAATAATCAAACTATGCCATCACACATACTTAAATTTTGTCACACAAATTTACTATCAATCGAGTATTACAAGCAACTATGAGACGGTGATCTGATATGACACGAAAAAAATGAGAATTTTGATATTATATCTTTCGATGAACTGTTTCTTACCTTTCTGTATCCTTTCTTCTTTTTACATAAGTATATAACGATTTCAAACTAAGATACAATTCGATATCACTTATAAATTTGTATCCTTTCTCATCTTATTCTGCATATACTCGACTTCAAATCAAGACACAATACGATTTAATTGTTTCTCACTTATCTGCTACCAATCGATTATTGTAAGTAATTATGAGATGGTAACCTGATATGACACGTAAAAAACTGAGAACTTCAACATTCGCGGAACTGTTTCTTACCTAGGTATGTATCCTTTTTTCAATATCTCTAGGATCTTGTACACATATCGACTCAAACCAAGACACGATTTGACGTAACTGTTCCTCACTTATTTGTACATCTTTTCTTCTGCGTCTTTTGCATATATCCGACTTTAAACTAAAACACGATTCGGTGAAAGTGTTGACACTTACAATAACAAAGAAGATAAGAGTAGTGAAACTTTGGGACTTGGACAAAAGTACAACAATTTTGTAGTGCGCCTAATTGCTAAAATGGGGAAGTACATTCTTGCACGACTTGGTATTTTCTTCCTAACATTAGAGGGGAGATGGCACTTGTCCACGCCTCAATTGGTCCAAATTTCACTAACTTTTACCAACTTTTTCGATCTGCTTTTTTCAACATAAATTCAGATATATTCAGTTCAGTTCAGATTAGTTTATTAATTTAAATTTATACTGCATTTCAGATATATTCAATTAAGTTCGGTTTTGAAATCCTCAACTGAAAATAACGGAGAATTAATTAATCCTCTTTTGGTTTATCTACCCACCACTGCAAAAAAGATAAATGGACACTTTTTCCTTAATTGCTTACAATTTCATTCAATTCTAACATTGTGTTGTCGGTTATCCTGAGCATTCTAAATTTCTAATGGAAGGATTATCCCTTTTGTTTATAAGGTTTTTGTTGTTAGAGGTAGAGAGGTCGGATCCTTTAGTGTACGTTGTTTCGTACCTGATTTTGGATGTAGGTTAGGTGCGTATGTGACAATAATTGGTTGAGAAGTTTAGACCTTCGAAATCAATACTGTAACGTATTTGCGGTTAGTGGAGTAATTGCAAAAATAGTATCTGTTTGTGATTTTATGGTTAAGTCGGGTCAGCTTAAGCTTCCTGGTTGCTGATTTTCTTCGATGCAAGAGTTGTGATCGCATGCCCTGAGAATTATTCGGAGTACAAGATGCCGAGACCAAAATTTATAGGCATATAATATGTGATTGGGTATGTGTTGATAAAAGAAAGTGATAAAAGACTACTATTGTACAGTGCATAGTGGCAAGATAATGTATTTCGTATTCAAAAAGTCACATATTAAATTCTCGAATAGATGATTATTTTTTATGTATAAAGATTTTTATAATTATTTACTAAAATACGTCAGGATATTATAATTGTAACAGTATACTAAAAACATGCGAGTATCACGTTGCTTGATGCTCAAAATATAAAATTTTCGTCGTATTTTATTTATTGAGAGATGTGTTTTCCATGTGTTATGAATACAAACAAATGTGGAGATGTCATGCAAACATACAAACTTCAGTTCTAAAACCTTTATTCATAAATCAGAAATTTCCTGGAAATTCAAGGAAAGCTAGATGTGGTGAAGGTTAGGATACATTGGTCCGACTCCTAGTCCGCGCGAAGGTGTACTATGTTCACATTCTAAAATTCTTCTAAAGTAAACACATTTAACTTTGAAATGATTTAACATAAACCGGAACACGAGAATCGCGTTGGTCGGACTTCTAGTCGGCACGAAGGTATATTGAATTCTTCACATTCTAAAATTGTTCTAGAGTAAACACGTTTATCTTTAAAATGACTTAACAAAAATCAAATATGGAAGACAAACCAGAACACATAATTTCTTGTACCCGAAAAGGCGAAAACACCAATCCTAAAATTGATTTATATATTCTCGAAATCAAATATGGAACTTATTAGTACGCCCGGATGACCGTATGAGTAGCTTAATCTAATCGGTCTCCGAAATTTAATTGTCAAAAAAAAATAAAATTTAAATAAATAAATAAATAAATAAATAAAAAGAAAATAATTGGAAAATTTTGATTTTTTTTCAAAACCAGTAGTATAATAAAGTATCTGAAACCTCTATCTTCAAAAAACCAACAGTAGGTAGATAGACAGAGAAGAAAAGTAGTAGGGACCAAAACGCAGACGTTTTGCAGCTCATCTTCATCATCATCATCACTCTACCTTTCTACCGCCATTGATATCCAAGCTTTCTCACTCTATCCTTCTCACTCTACAAGCTGCCGAATTCCTGCTAACTGCGCCGCAATTGAGCTCAATTGAGCTCACAAACAACTATTTCAGCTCATAAACTGACTAGAAGCTCACAATTTGGGCGAGGTTAATGGAAACGAGAGCTGAGGACAGTGAACCGCAATTCAGATCCGGAATGTTCGGCTTTGACGAAATGCAAGGGTTCATTCCCGGTCCGACCGGATCAGGTAGCAGCTCGTTTACGGCGTTGTTGGAGCTTCCGCCGCCGCAGGCGGTGGAGTTGCTGGTGAAGGATGATTATCCGCCGCCGATTTTTCCGACTGATGTGGCGTTGGTGGACCGTGCTTCGAAGTTTTCGGTGTTTGCTACGGCGGATATGGAGTTTGTGAAGCAGGAGCCGGTGGATTCCGAGAATTCTGAGCCGGCGGTTTCCGATCAGAGTGGGAAGTCCAGTAAGAGGAAGGAGAGGGAGAAGAAGGTAATTTCACTATAGCTTTTTTCGCCTTGTATATATTTTTCTGTTCATCAATTGTTATTACTAGTGTATATAATAATGTTCTAATTTATCGAAATGTTTCGAATTATTTCTAATTGAATTAGTGAATTAGAAGTTTCGTTTTCGAATAATTTCTGCGAATATATGTTACGTAAATTTCATTTTGAGTAAATTAATCTCTAGTAATGTTCTAGTTTTTCGAAACGTCTGGAAACATTTCTAATTTGATGATTGAAATAGAAGTTTATGCTGCAAAACATTTTTAATCAAGCAGCTGTAATTTAAGTATAATTTCCTAGATATCGGTGGAAATATTTCAATCAAATCACTGCAATAAAACTTTCATTTTCTTGAAATGTTTTGTAAATTTTTTCTAAATGTTTTGAAATATATCCAGCTATGTCACAGTACTGTAAGTTCCTTTCGAGGTATGTTTTGGAATTTGGATACATTGCTAATCAAACCGGTGCAATAGAAGTCTTGTTGAGATATGTTTCAAAACGATTCATATCGAACCAGTGTATTATAGTGTATCAGTTTAGTTTCCAAGGTATGTTTTCAAAATATTTGAGATCAAACCAATGTAATATCAGTTTCGTATTCGAGCTACGTTTTGAAAACATTTCAGATCGAGGTAGTGCAATAGAAACTTCAGTCAGTTGCCTTTCGTTTAAGTCAGCTGAGAAGTGGAGATGACGTAACAATCCGTTCGTTCTTTCACAGGTTAAGGAAACGAATAAGAAGAGTAAGAAAGTGCTGGCGAAAGAAGGCGGAGACGGAGAGAAACTGCCCTATGTTCATGTGAGAGCTCGCCGTGGCCAAGCCACAGATAGCCATAGCCTGGCTGAGCGAGTAAGATTCAAAATAGTCCTTGATTAGTGAAAACCCTAATCTTGATTAACAGACAAAAAGTAGGTGGATTAAGCGTGTGATTAGTGAAGTTTCTTTTTATACACAGGCAAGAAGAGAGAAGATTAATGTGAGAATGAAGCTTTTACAGGAGCTGGTCCCAGGATGTAACAAGGTCAGCTGTCCAAAACTATGTCGTTTTGTGCTCTGTACGGATTGATTATATATTAATTAGTTTTATCTTTAAAGTTTAGCGGTTGTGATTAGCGTTCTTGATTTTGTGATAATGATTGGATTATGTGCTTTTTGTTTGTTAGTAATGATAGTTAAGGTTACCAGTAGAATGGTGTCACTTTCAACTTTTTAATGGGGAAGAGAAAGGAAAAGCTGGTGGCTTTTTTACACCCAATAAAGGTGACAGGCCACTATTGAAGTGTCCCTCTCAATTCTCATGATGATAATAATATAGTGATATTACCTTTTTGGCCTTTTTGGGTGGTTTGTTACCAGTCTTTTCCAAGGGCATTCTTGCCATTTTGATGATTGTGTTTGTGTATACTATTGAAATGGAAGGACTTGATTTATCAAGTTTGGGATCTAGCTTGGGTTTTGTTCAACATTTCATTTAATTTGCTAACGTTAGTATACGGTGAGATGAATTTTACCAGATCCGAATTTCACCAGATTCATAGTTGCATAGACGGACTTCACCAGATTCATAGATTCCGAAACGTTCGAACTTGAACTTTCTATTAATATAATTGGAATAAATAAGCTATGGAAACACACTAGTAGTTTTTTATTTATTACCCAAAATTGTCAATAATATGCTAAAACCATCTTTTTCCCCTTGCACTTTAATATTTAGGTGGGCATATTAGAGATCATTCTATAGGTGCTTAAGAGGTGGGGTCATGTTAATTCAATGATATTTAAGACTTTTATTTGGAGTTAGAAGTAGTTTTTTTTACTTTAGCTAGTAGGTCTATGAAATAGTCTTAAGTAGTAAATGTAGCAGTAATTGATCCCTCACAGACCTATGTAATTAAGGAGTTGAATAATTTGGTCCCCTAGATGTTTTTTAGATGAGCATCTTGTTTTACCTTTGTTTTCCCCTTTTCTTTTACTCTAATTTCATTCCTTTTTCAAGTACTTTGGGGTGGATCTGATGAGCTGGGAGTGAATTTAGAATCAGACTTACATGTAAGGGGTTTCTTTGGAATATACCATTTTGTCAGGCCAAGTGTTGGAACAAACTTTTATTGTAAATGAGCAAATCTGCTGATCAATGAGGTATAGGGTCATCATATTTACTGTAGGTGAAAACAGGTTCCTTACTTCATCACCAATAAAGGCCATGGGGAATTCTTTGACTGTTTTAATGCTATGAATGTTAATACAAAGAGTAGGAAAGAGCTGTGAAAAACCTCTGTCAGACTTGGTTAGCACCATTGTAGAAGTTTTCTGGCTTCACTTATCATATTATTACCTATATATGGTCCTCACCTCAGTGTACTATGCCAAGAAAGTAACAGATAACAGAATCCTTTGCTAAAATTGATTACCTCAGTATGCTCTCTCTTGTTTTCCTTTTAACCTTTTCACCCTGTACTTTCTTTCTTTTCAGTCCTACCCTTCAAAGCACTCTTTAAGCCTTAGCATAGAAATTGAATACATGGGTCCTTCACCAGCTGAAGGAATATAATTCAGACAATAATTGTTCTCTTGACGTCTTGTTTCATATTTGCTTGTATGTTAATATGCACATAAAACTTGTTATAATTTCTATAGTTATGTTTCTTTTCAGTTTTTAATATGTAAGTTTAAGTTCGAGGTAACACTTGTCGCTCCATAAAGTAGGTAGAATGAGGAAAGAACTATTGAGGATATTCTTTGTCATGACTCATGAGAACTGTATGACATAAACGATAGTGGAAATGATTTGCGATGTGACTAAGATGCTATGGTTCTAAATCATTTCTGATGATCAACTTATACCTTCTTATGCAGATATCTGGTACAGCAATGGTGCTGGATGAAATAATAAATCACGTTCAAGCCCTTCAGCGCCAAGTGGAGGTCATATTCTGCATATCTGGTGTCTTACATACAGTACTAGAGTCAATCCGCGTGAAATGAAAACTTGTCTATATTGATTTGATACTGATGATGTTAAACCTACAGAGGCTAGTTGTACTCCAGTGGTATTAATAAAATTTTGCGGAGAGCATGAGTTTCCAAATCAGAAATTAGAAAAAAAAAAAAATATGAGACTGTAATTTGAGAATCTTACTTTCATGTCCTCTGACTTTTGACTGATAATGATAAATAATAATATGAGATTCGTACACCAGTGTCCCGTTCACCAAATACAAGTTGAAGATGCTTCTCGTTTTGTTATTTCTTTATATACATAAGCTTTCAACTTTCAGCTGATTCGAGATTGTTATCTTTGCTGCAGTTTTTGTCCATGAGACTTGCTGCTGTTAACCCGCGAATAGATTTCAACCTTGATGCTCTCTTGGCAGCAGAAGTAAGTATTGTTCAACTCGTACATTTGTTACATGATGTTATATCAACAACTTCAACTCGAATTTTTATAATGTAAGTTCCCTAAAATGGACCAATTGAGCTCGTTTATCAGCCTATCTTCTTGGGTGAAATGAACCAGGGATCACGAACATATTATCTGACATTCTGACTTTATTAACGGACGTCCCACCCTGGTTTTACAACGTATATTGTAAATCTATGCATGAAATGCTACTGCTATTCTTACGTCGGCTATCAGATAGGCGTGTCTCCTATAAAAGAAACGAGGTCAAATGAGTTGATATATTCTCTTGTAAAGTTTTCAAAAGAGCTCAACTTAAAACAACTATCTGCTTTGACATCGATCTGTAACCATATGAATTGGGTGATTAACCTTCTATGTAATTTGTTGCAGCAAATGAAATCCCCTCGAATAATGATTTGACTTGAAATCTCCAAATTCCTTATGTTATATTCCATGACAATGAAAGCTTTAGGCATGAGGATAATGTTTCAATACCAGCATAACTTGTATACTCTTGTGATCATATTTAAATTTCTCTAACTTGATGACACTCTTGTTGCTGCTCATGCAGAATGCGTCCTCAATGGATAACATATATCCAGGAACATTTGCTCCGCCCATCTGGCCAGAAGGACAAATTCATGGGATCAAACAACCACAATTTGAACAACAATTATGGAATGTCGATGGACTTCAACAGCCCGTCTGGGGTAGAGGAGACGACACCCCAAATTTCATCACTCCAGACAACTCGCTGATGAGTTATGACTCATCGGGAAATTCAGGTAAATTCAGTTACAAAGCTCTTTACCCGGGTAATGATAGAATAAGACGACACTCAAATCCACAGTCAACTAATCTTTCCCTCACGTTTCCTTCACAGTTTCTCTGCACTCAAGCCAACTGAAAATGGAGCTCTGAAGAGAAACTTCGTCCAAGGAGAGTAGCTAGGTTTGTACATACCGAATATATATTACTTCTAGATTATAATTACGACTAGATCCCGAACTATGTTTAGCAGAAGACTAGAATGGGTATTTTAGCACTGAGCTTGGGCTTCCATTGCTGGTAAAACTACCTAGAGAGAAGATGAGATTTTTAGTAGTGTTGTTCTTCTATAGTATAGTGGGAGTATATAGATTACCTATAGTATGCCTAAAACTACTACTAGTACTACTACTGCTAATTTGAAAGGGCATTCATTCAATCTTGATGCTGCAACAAGTTTGAGATGGTTGATTGCTTTCGTAATGTTGTAAAAGCAGAAGATCGATCTATTGTTATAAATTTATACTTCAGCTACTCGACTTTTTTACTTCATTTATCATTCGTTTGGATGCTCTCAAGTTCAGGTCGGTACAAAACTGCCCGAAAAATAGAAAATTCCAAGGTTATTGGCCTGCAATTAGTGGATATAAACTGCGCTAGATTGTTATAGTTAAAGTTGTCGATCGCGGATAGCGGTCGCTCGCGGCCGTGGCCAAAACAAGATCGCGTCGCGTCGCGGCGAGATCGCGCAGTTTCAGACTTAAATTAAAATTTATAATATAAACTTAAAATATAAGCATTTTGTAAACTAAAAATACATACACAAGTCACAAATCATAAATAAGAAGTCATATAGAACTCCATAAATAGTCTAAACCAAATAAGTCTTAATTAAACAAAAACCCCAATTCAATTTAATAAAAACCTAGTAACATAATTGATCAATTGAAATAGGAAAAAGGTTATAATACCTTAATAATTAATAAGAAGAAGATAATGAACAATTGAGGAGGAGGGCGGCGGCAGCGGAAGTTGAAGAGAAGCAGAACTTTCTGCTTCTTTTCCGTTTTAAGGGTAAATTGGGGAATTTACCCCAATAGCGCGCGATCTCGGGCGACCGCGATCCCGTGATCTCCCAGCAGGCCGCTACGGCCTGTTGCGTAGCGGCTTGTTGGGAGGATCCGCGATCTCGGCGAGATCTCCCGAGATCTCGGCGAGATCGACAACTATGGTTATAGTAGCAATATAGTGCATATGGATCCCTGTCACGGCTATGAATCACAATTTATTTATCTGCAAAAGCTATGAATCACTACATCTATGTGAACTTATCGACACTCCTATCTCGTGGTCTTTGGGGAGGTCGATTGAGTGAACACTTCAGTATGGATGGAATCGTAGATGAAGGGGATTTGATACCATCGACTTGGATGTTGGATGTTTAGGGTGAATACAACTAGTGCAGTGAAAGAAGTAGCTTCTTTACGATGAAATGTGTGCCTTCATCTTCGAAGATGAAGGCACACATTCTATGGATAACATACGCTTAAGAATACATCTTCAAGTAAAATCACTATTGTAGTAGATGGCCGAAGAGGGGAAAGGTTCCATGTGAACGGCACTTACACATGGATGTTTAGGGTGAATACAACTAGGATGTTCTTGGGGTTATTCTTTATGCGTCTTCCGAGCCCCTTTTTAGTTGGACGTTTTTGTCGCGGGTGTTGAGTCTAGTCATTATTAGTTGGTATCTTTGTGCAAATCTTATGCACGTTCACTCGTACAGTTACCATTTAACTTATAAGATTTTGCCGTTTTCAAAAAACTATTGTAGTAGATGACGACACTTGTATGTGGTTGAACCTGCTCCTCACTGTTCACAGTGGATCCCTGCATTGTAGGATCGAAAATTCCCTCATAATAGAGATCGAAGTAGCTTCCACATAGGATGGAGAGTCTTTCTATATTTGTATAGTTTTTTTTTTTTTCAAACATTTTTCTTTTACAAATTGAGATACAAAACAAAAAGCTCAATTAATTGAATACGGATTTAACTTTTACTCAATCTCACATGCAATCTCTAATAATTGTGGATAGGACACACTATAGTTTGTTAGAAGTCACATTATTTATTAAAAGCTTCCATCTAGTTGCCATTGTTTATCACAATACAAATTTGAACATTACCAAAAGGAATCAGTTGTTAGAAATCAAGTTGACTGTTAAATCTTATTAATCATACTCTGTAACAACCTTTCAAGTTTTAGAATTTGAACCTCATAACTTCCTCATTCCATCATATACCCACCCGAAGAATAGACAACATAGAGCACAATAATTACTCAATCCTAGGTCGGTTGTTAACTTTATACATTCGTATAACTAGAAACCATTCCGAAATATCTTTCCATTTTCAAGCTACTTAACAAACTCTTCACTTTTATATGAATCATCCTCATCCTATGAGTAGGTGATGAATCCATTATTAGTAACTAAAACTTGCACTAGTAGTTGTTAAACTTTACAAATAACAACTAACAACCTCCCAAACAACCAAAAACACCCATCTAGTTAGTTGCCATCATCTATCTCATATAAATAATTCCACTATTCCACATTCAAAAAGACCTTATGAACCGTGTTTCGTAAACACAACCTCTCTAATTTCATAACCAGAATCGCAGACGTTGCTCATTCCATCACATACCTACCCGAACAATAGACAACAAAGAACACGAATAACTTAAGCCTACGCCAATTATTGAACTTTACAACTCCGAACTTACGACACGAACACCATCCCAACCCGAGATATCAGTCTATTTTCAAATCACATAGCTTAACCAACTTTCCACTTTTAGAAACCAAGCATGAAATCAACAAGTCCACTAAGCTTCACCACTCACTTCCTCCTTCTCTCTCTAGTTCTCATTTCCCTCCAATCACAGCCCGCCACGTCACTCCTCTCCATCCTCCGCTCCACCACCGTCTCCGTTGCCGATTTCAACGCCACCGCCTCCGGCATCCAATACGACACCGTACCAATCCAATCCGCGATCAATTACTGCTCCTCACTCGCCTCACCCTGCCAAGTCCTCTTCCCGCCAGGCGACTACCTCACTGCCACACTGTTCCTCAAATCCGGCGTGACCTTGAATATCTCCGATGGAGCTAGAATCCTCGGCGGGAAGAGGATCGAGGACTATCCGCCGGAGAGGGAGCAGTGGTATGTCATTGTGGCGGAGAATGAGACGGATGTGGGGATCACTGGTGGAGGAGAGGTGAATGGGCAGGGGTTGGGATTTGTGACGAGGTTTGATGAGAGGAAGAATGTGATGGTTAGCTGGAATCAGACGGGGAAGTGTGTTGGGGATGAGTGCAGGCCGAGGTTGATTGGGTTTATTGGGTGTAGAAATGTGAGAGTTTGGGATGTCAAGTTCGATCAGCCGGCTTATTGGTGGTACGTTCGAGTTGTTTACGATTTTGTTGCTTTATTTGTGTGTCTAGAGTTCATTTAGTGTTATACTGTCACGGTTTATAGATTATTGAAAAATGATGATTGAGCTTAGTTGTAGCTGAATTTGGAGAAGGTGTTTTTGAGTTCATTAGTGTATTGGTAATTTGGTATATAGTGAATGGATGATGAAAGGCTGTTGTTGGGATTGGTTGCGAAGGTATGAATTCGTGGATGTAACGTGCTAGTTTTAGATGATCTTGCAGAATTCTAATGCGGAATATATAGATTAGAAAACCGGCCTATATTTCATATGCTTTATGTTTATGCCTGTTTTTGTGCCTATCTGGAGTTGATTTAGTGATCAGTATGGGGATTTGTTTTGTCCGGTTATGGTTTTAAGGTCATTAGTGTAAATGTAATGCTGTTGAATTGTTGTTAGTATTAGTCAAGGTGGTCTAATTCATGTGTGTAGTAGCAATTAGGAAGTTGAGATTTGCAATTTGTTGTTTGATCAGCCTGCATAATGTTATTGTTGGCACACCATTTTTTCTAATTGGATTTGGAATTTTGGATTACAGAGTCGACTTATGATGAGCTGAGTTGTTGGATGTTTGCTCGTTAAACCTTAATGGTTTAAATAAAATCAGTAATGCTGTTGATATTGGTCTGTAGGTTTTATCAGAATGATACTTCAGAAGCATGAATTCGTGCACCTAGGATATTAAAGTAAGATGATTTAGCATTCTAGTGTAATGCAGAGTATATTGACTAAGCAAACTAATGGTTATTTTGAAAGGAAGTTGATAGTAAATTCAGAAAGTCTTTACCCAGTGCCATGAGCTCGAATCTTGGTAGAGATACCAGATTCTCTATTAGCTCGATAGTTGAGAAGAGAGGAAGAGAAAACCATTCTACAACAACAACTAGCCTATCTGTCCTATCTCCTTTTCTGTCTGGAGTTTGCGAACGTGAATTTCTCCTGGTTCCCCTGGGACGAAGTAGGCTATGGAGGCACATAAGAACATATATCGCTCCCCTAGAATCCTAGACACCAAATGATGTGATGCGAAAAAGAAAAGAAATATAGCGCAAGCCCTCTCTTTCTATCTCTGGACTGTTTTATATTGGCTTTGGAGTTAGCTGGCCCCTGATCTGCTCTTCCTTTATTCTCTCGCTTTCATTATCATCATTTTGAGGAGTGAAGGTGAGAAATTTCTTAATTTTGGAAGAGAGAAAACAGATCAAAGTTGACCGACAGCCATTTGATGGTTTCTTGGCCTCGTTCAGTCCAATGCTAAGCTGAAGTGAAAAATTGAACTTGGTTTTGATTTGAGGTCAGTCATGAACTCAAGCAGACAAACACTTCAGTTCTTAACTAAAGCTGTCTTCATAACATCATTTCAGGTGTTTGGGATGACCGATTAGTAGTTAACCTGTGTCAACTAGTTGGACTGGGACATCAAGTAGATTAGAAATTAGATCCCTGCATGCATCTATCAGCGGTTATATTTTGGTGATCTCTGTCATTCTTGTTTGATGGGAAAACGGACTACTTCATTGTCTTGTTCCTACTTCCTATGCAGCTACTATATCTCTTCTCTGATAATTTTTTTGTTCTTTTTCATATGATTCTTGTAGTTTGCACATCGTTCGCTGTCAGAACACATCTATCCATGACGTTTCAATCCATGGGGACTTCAATACTCCTAACAATGACGGTATAGACATCGAGGATTCAAACAATACGCTCATCACAAGATGCATCATAGATACTGGAGATGATGCTATTTGCCCCAAAACATATACGAGTCCCCTTTACAACCTTACTGCGACCAACTGCTGGATCAGAACAAAGTCTTCAGCCATCAAACTTGGAAGTGCTAGCTGGTACCTTATGAAAGGTTTGGTCTTTGACAATATAACCATTGCTGAGTCTCATAGAGGGCTGGGGTTACAAATTCGGGATGGAGGTACAAAATTCTAGTTCTCCTTGTTGACCTTTTATGTGTTATTTTTAAATTTGATGCAGAGCATGGTATGATATGCCTAGCAATAGAGTTAAGTCAGTTTGATTTTTAGGCTTACAGCTTTCCGCTGCTTGGTTCATTATCACGTCGTCTATGTTAGAGTATATGACTTGCAGTTCAGATTCACCTAGATAGTTAAGTTCTGATCGCGTGATGACTTGTGCAGGTAATGTGAGTGATATAACATTTTCCAACATAAACATCACCACAAGATACTACGATCCATCATGGTGGGGAAGAGCAGAACCAATATACGTTACAACCTGTCCA
>JAYMSL010001393.1:0-17436 GCA_036897195.1 Plantago coronopus
GTGTCGAGAGGCTTAGATCCTCTGAGGAGCTGGCTGACTCAAATGGAAGAAGATACTACTTCGTCGAGTCCAGGCACGCGGAAGATGGGTAGCAGGGGGGGGGTGAGCGATGTATGGACAAATGACACACGACAAACACCACACAGATACTATGCACAGAGAAAAAAAGAACAGGGCAGTTGTTGAACTATATATTGCTATACGAGATTCTCTTGGTGGTATTAATAAACCAAAGATGTTGGTAAGAGATTTTTCTTAGTCTTTTCAGTGATTCTGAAAACTCAACAGCTTTTTGTTGATTCAAGAAGATATAATCATATAAATGACTGAAAACTTCATATGGCCTGGAGTACATGAAACAATGCATTCATCTCATCTAGCAAGCAAGAACGAACGCGATTGGAAGGATTTCTTCTCTGATTCTATGTTTGATGTCAATTTCCCGTGACAATAAAATTCATTGGCTTGGAAAAAGTAAAAGTAGAAGTATTGCAATAATTTGCAAGAAAAACTGAGAATACTAATTAATCTGACACGTATCCTAATATAATAACGAAAAACGGAAAGAAAGGCTTCGTGAGCCATCCATGTTATTATAAAGTCCAAAAGACAGAATTCTTAGAACGTACCTTAATAAACGACATTCCAAGGTCATATCATTATTCATTAGAGTAATAGTTCTTTCATTAATAAGCAGCATTCATACTATGCATGTATAATTCGAAAACTCAAAATACAAGCAGGAGTTATAAGAGAATGGTGGGGGTTCTGCTGTTCAAGGTGATCTAATCTCAAGCGTCACTTACTTCTCTTACTTTTCTTTTCAATTTTTTTTTTTCCATATGGTTTTCTTCCATACACACTTCTATAGAGCCAATATCAGGGTAGGTAATCTTCGTATCACCAAAGTTTCTGGACACATGCATTATGAAACCATAATCATCTAGGTAACCAAAACAATTCTTCAAGCATCACATGCTCTTCAAATGGTCACACTAAACAACACAAATTGGTAATGTAACACATTCCAAATAGAAAGTGACTCATCCATGATGCCTCACCAGTGTACACTAAAAGTACCTGGAACAGGAAGTACTGGCAATGATCATTAGAAAGTGACTGCGAAGACTTGATGATTTGATGTAAATCAGTATCCATAAGCTCATAAACCAAGTAAACATCCTTGAAATTACCCTTTTGTACGGGCAACATCACATCTTTAAGTCCAATCACATTTTCATGTCTCAGATGTCGGAGAAGTTTTAGTTCACGCAATGTTCTCAGTGCATCAATACGATTTTCAAAGGCATTGTGTATTTTCTTGATTGCGACCTTCTCATTGGTCTCCCGGTTGACAGAAGAACAAACAATTCCATAGGCGCCTCGGCCAATAGGCTTGATTGGTACATACTTTGTGTCTATCTCAAAAAGAGCTTGCCACATCGAGAAGTAATGCTTTCCTTGTGTTCTAATTCCATTTGGAGGTTCCACGGGCGTTGCCATACTATTGATACCAAAATTAGAAAAGAAGTAATTGAATCAATACATAATCTGCTGAAATGTGACAATGATTAATCAAGATAAGAGATCAAGTCTCCAATAATCGAATGAGAGAGTCATACAGATGCAGCAACCCAAACTAGAACTTTACATCTACATAAAAATCACGAACGAAACGGATATTGCATCATTAGTTATACATATCATACAAAGAAACAAGAAGAAAGTAAAATAAGAATCACAACTTGGGAATTATAATGTGAAAGTGCAGTAATTAGCAGAAACAGAAGTGACAGAGCTAAGCATTTTATAACTATAGCCAAAATCTGGAACATATAAGCAGACATTTCTAGTTTTAGCAGGAAGGCGGACAGCAGAAGCAAATAATAGGGATGCTAACATCTGCGTTGGAGAATTGGATAAGGAGATCATTTATTTGCAAGATTGGAGGTAGTACAACAAATGTAGCCAATATATGATCAACTACTATACTACTTGTAACACGATGTAGAAAAGCTTACTATAACTTAAACCCTGGACACTTTACTCCGGAGAGTCCATTATGGCACTTGGGCTTTCATGAACAAAAAAACTAACAGACCATTCGGTTGTTACCATTTCTGCTGTATCATACACAGTATAATCTGAACCAATGATTTTTTTTTTCCTTCATTTTTTTAAAAAAAAGAAGCTAGTTATATCCCAAAAACCGATGCAATTGCAGAAATTATTGAAAGTAAAGGGTACATAAGGAAAGTTCTCAGATCATTGAAAAACCACATCAAGATTCAAAATTTGTGAGATCCCATCAATTTCATAAGCCGTTCCCGTTCAAGAAAAAGCAATTAAAAAGATACTCTTGAAGCAACAATACTTACATTCAATACCAAGTTCATTACTTTTTTACCATAATTGAAACTGTGACATAAATTCTCCAACATACAGGTAAACCAGATTGCCAAAGAGTCATTACTAAATAAGGAAAGTTGCCGACTTACTCCAATTTGGAAATTGAACGAAAACAAGATAGTGAGACAAACAATTCCAATAACTCCAAATTACGTACCTATGAACAGAAATTAATCAAGAATCCCTTCAAATTGCAAGGAAACTCTTCATATTTCCGTGTGGGAAGCTGAAGCCCTCAATAATTGGCATGTTTGACCTCCGATTATCCGGCAAGTTTGGGGAGTGATGAATTCAGCTAACTTTCAGCACATCGGATCTGCAGCAATAAATTAGCATCAAAATTAAGAAAAATAATAAATAAATAATCACGGGGGAGATATTTGGGAGTATATTGGGATGATTCGTTATGTGGTCGCAATCAAGAGAGGGAGGGAGTACGGTGGATGAGTGATGGATGAATCAATATAAGCAAGCAAACAGAAGACTGACTGACCTTTATATATATTTTAAAATTTTCTTGAATGGATGAAGAAAGGAGGACGTTGCTATTGAAAAATTATTATTATTATATCATTATTAGAATGATAACTTGTTTGTAGTAAAGTATGATATGGTACATATATTTCTTGGTCACGAGTTCAATTCCCGAAATGTATAATAATTATTATAAAATTGGGAACTACGCCAAAATCTAATTGATGTGATTTTTTTTTTTTTGTTTAGTATTGAGTTAATGTAGATGCTCAGAAATCCACAATTACGGATTTATACGAATTGGGGGCACCAACAACATTCGAGGCAGTAAGCAACAAATCTAGAGACGTGGGGCAAGGTGATACATGTGGTGCCGACCAAAGGGATTCCGACGCTCAAATTAATAAACGAATCAAGAAAAAGATAAGTAAACAAGAGCAAAGAGCTTGAGAGGTGATGTGAATCAACTTATCCTTATGTGTTGGGTTGGATTGGTGGTCTATCTATTCGGCGAGTTACTTGCCTTCAGTGAGATCGGCTAGCTAATCATAGGCGTATGGATGGACAACCTTCGGTGTCCAAAGAGCGGATTTTGTGAATGTAGGAGGGAGACGACAAGATTTGAATGGCTAGGGTTTGAGTGCTCTATAACTTGTTGAGAGAGAGAGAGAGAGAGAGAGAGAGAGAGAGAGAGAGAGAGAGAGATGGTTGAGTATTTGATGATATCGCCTACCTTCCCCTTGCCTATATGTAAACGTGTTTCTCATCTGATAGAGTACTACGCTCCAATGGTCCTCCTAATCTTTCAGGGGGGTAGCCTTGGACTCCTAAAGGTTGTTATGACCACGTCTCGTGAAGTTGAGTCCTAAAGGAGTCTTCCGCCGAATGGGGCTAGATGGACTGGACAAGTGAGAAAGGTTCTTAGAGTTAGTCATCTTGCTTGACTAGTTAGTCTGGGTGGCTAGGTGAGCAACCAACCAACCAACTAATTGGTCGATTGACTGAATCGGACAACTGCATGACGCAGATGGTTGATTGACTTGGTTAGCCAACTAGATAGTAATCTAGCCTTCGTGAGTTTGCTTAGTCAATCAGCTGAGTCAACCACGTTGGCGGGTGGAATTAGCCATCAAGCTTCTTGGTCGCTCGATGGTTGCTTGTCCATCTAAGTCTACTAGTTGTTAGTCCGACTCAATCAACATGAGTGGCTTAATCTACTAAGTCCAATTGAGATATGGACCAACGTGTCTCTGTTGGTGGCGTTGACTGCCATGAGTTACACTAATCATAAGTCGTTCGTTTGAAGAGTCAATTTCGTAAATACAGTGAAATGCGAATTTTGACCATTACAATTAAATACTATCACCATCAAGTTTATTGAAAGTTTATTGAGGGAATAACAGAAGGTGGGTACCAAAGTAGGGAAAAATTAGGTTGTGTTAGATTATATAATAAATTAGGTTAATATGTAAGATTTTGATTGATGTCGAGGAAGTTTGATAAAATATATTTTTTTTAATTACAAAGAAGAGAGAAATGCATACTAATTAAGACATTTGGACTAACTGATCAATGTCAAATGTAAAATACAATGGAACATTGAGGGCCCCAACATTGAGTTTAAGGAATAATTTAAGTTCCATAATTCAAACAAATAGTTTGTTAGTGTTTATTAGAATGTCTAACCCACGAAAAGTCGAAAACTCAATCAAATCAACTCTATATTTCTCATTATGCGTATCTCTCCACCATACCCTACAAATTAAAAGAAAACGAAAAAAAACAACAGTAACACCAGTCACATTATTACACATACCGCGTTTGCCATATCTCACAATTACACACTCTTAGACACATACACATATACAATTTCTTTAACCCATTCACAATCACTCATTTCTTTCACTTAGCTCAACTTCATTTACTATTACTGGATTGTCGGTTTTCCAAACCCACCTCGCCTAAACCATTACCAACAGCCAACATATGTATGTATGATATTTAAAGCAGAATTGATTTTACAATACTAGAGTCACAGGCGTGTGGGTGATATGCCGAGCTCACATACTAATACAACAATACATAGTATCTTGTTTTCAAAACTTTACTTCCCAAACATTTACCAAGAGAGCCACATAGTATTTGCAATAGAAACAACTTGTGAAGTTGCCTTTTGAATTACTTCTCAAAAATAAAAAAGTCAAATTTATTCATATTGATAATTAGGATTCTTGATCATTTTAAATGGTCTTATGTGGATTTTCATTATGACATATAGCGACGTTATTAATGATTTTGAACTTTTCGTAAAAATACGAAATATTCAATGTACCATTGTAGGTTGTAGCTCAACTAACCTCTTTCCAACGATGTTATTGCAACAAGAGGAAAAGGTTTTGGGGAAATGCATTTATAATCATATGTCATGTATACTCAGATTTTCGTCGTAGACACGTTTACATCGGTGAAAGTTAGCATGTATATACATTTTGACAATGTTCATGTATGTGTGTAAAAGAATAGGGCACCTTTTATTTTCTCACATTTTTATTTACATGCATTGTTTTAGTCACATGTGCATCTTCTTTGAACCTTATCCTCTAGATTTTGTACTTCCTCCGTCGCCTGAAAAGCTTCCTCTTTTTGTCATTTTGGATGTCCCTTTTAAAACTCCTCGTTTTTATTTTTGTCTATACTACTCCACTAACAACAATAAATATATTCAAAACTAATCACCACACTAACTTTTCAACCCCACTAACAATTAATATATATGCATTTCACTTCAACTACCAATATTCTAATCAAAATTATAATTCTTAAATTTTGTAGACTTAAAGTCAAATGGGAAACTTAAGAAGGGACGGGGGAAATATGTTTTTGCTCATTTTTGTGGGGGAAGTGGTCTACTCTAGGACTAGGCACGGGTCGGGTATTTCGGGTTTGGGTATTTCGGGTATTGTCTTCGGGTTCGGGTACCCGATACCTGTAAATCTCCAAAAAAATGTTTTCATTTTTATTGTACTAACCTATAACCCAATATTGAAGCCTTGATGCCATGTTCATGCAACGACAAATGTGCATTTGCCCAGTCAAAGCAAAGCTTTTCTCAAAAAAAAAAAACAAAAGAAAATCAAACCAAAACTCTTGTGATAGAATTTTACCTAATGCATTTTCCTAACCTTTTCACTCTACCCAATGGGTACCCGCTACCCGATTGGGTAATGTTTCGGGTACCCGAACCCGCACCTACCCGAAATTGACTATCCAGTCTACCCAAATCCGATCAGGTCGTGTCGGGTACTCGAATACCCGACCCCGGACGCCCAACCCTAGTTTACTCCCTTCGTCACATTGTAGATTTGGTTCATTATATATTAAGAATTAAAGTGTAATATTGAGATATAGTACAAGTAAGGTATATTGTACTTACTATGTTCCCTCTGAAGCTTCCCATTAGACTTTTCAGTGAACAAATAAAGGAGTGAGTAATTTTGAATAAAATACTGATAGTGAGCTCGAAAAGTAATGAGTTTGAAAATTTAGTGGAATAGGTTATTTTCTAATATATTTATTGATATAGATGAGAGTAGTGTTCAAAACTGGAAATGAGAAACTTTTGAATGGGACACAAAAAATGGTAAAATGAGAAGTTTCGGGTGGGACGTAAGAGCTAGTCTTAATGACAACTGAAATAGTACAAGTCATGAGGTTGGATTCTGGTAGTATATTGATAGAGCAACATAGATCGAGGATATGCGTATGAGTAATGAATAAATGGGTCCAATGTTTGTTCGGCTCCAAATGAAGATCCATGAATTATTAAGAGTTAGAAGGGGTCTGGATAGGATCCTAACAGGTTTATGATTCAATTTGGACCAACTGCTTATTTCATTTCAGGACTCATACGGATATGGGTAGAGTGGGGTATGTATCTTTATTTAAATCTATTTAGATGAGTTTGTCATTGAGATGGGTACGGGTTTATAACGGTAATCTTAGGATGAGTTACCCATTGAGAAGTTTTATAATGCACACACGAGTGAGGTAAAAGAATGGGGGGGGGGGTGGAGGACATTTTGCAACACAAAATAGCAGTTCACAAGTAATCACACCCACTCATTGAGCGGGAGCTCGATCTACACGGGGTTGCATTTTGTCTCTTATATGTTGCCCTTTCTGGAGTGGATGGTAACTTGAAGAACTTTTCTACTTTCTATGTCCCATATTATATATAGTAGGTTGTTGATTTTTAAGGGTACAATGAGGAATGTGTTACATTACATACTATCAAGTGGATATTAATATACACCTAAGCCTGTGCCTCCCAAGCCTCGAACCCCAAACCTTTTACTTGGCGTAAAGTATATGACAGTGGGATGTAAAAGTAATGGTAGTGGAATTGGACAATTACTATACTCTTGTAAAAAATAAAAACGTAACCTTTGACTTAAATATTGAAAAATGTAAACTATGATATAAGACGGATGAAGCACCCTACAACACATAATATTCTTTAGTGAAAGTTAAACATTACCAATGTTATTTCGACGGGTCAAAGACTAGTTAATTCTAATAATCTGAATCTAGCGAATCTATGTATTTACATTCATGACTCCCACATCATTCATGATTCATCAACCTCAATTCACCAATTCATCATTCATTCATAGCTTTCATCGATTCACTCTACGAACAACTATCGCCTTCCTCAAATCGCTTATCATCTTGCTCAATTTATTATGAAAACTTGATTCTTCGCCTTCTGCAATTCAAACAAAAATTTTAAGAAAACCGACAATCGCTTCATTGATAATTTGATATCTATGAGCACTGGTAAACGCCATTCATCCTCAATTCTCACCCGAGTAAATCGATTAATCAGAATCTATGGTCAATCTTCTTCCCCAATTGAAAGCTAAAACCCTACTCTATATATTATGTGCAAAGAACTACAAAAACAATAAGACTCCTACATATATACATGAATATGATTTTGGTGCTAAGTCTTATAGCAATTGAATGATGAATTGATGGATTGTATCAATTAGGGTTCTTTATGCATGTGAAATGTTTCTGGAACATGGTGAGGTTCTCGCACAAAGGTGGTTCATGCTTTAGCAAAAAAACATAGATTAATGTTGAATTGGGTTGCGGATGGTGGTTTACGTGTTACTCTACCTTCAGACGTTTGAGCAGTAAATGATTTGTTGTCATTGAACAAACCTTTTCTAATATTGATCAAACGAAATCACTTATTGATCATTAAAAGAACAAGGTTAGTGAATTGTGTAGTGTTTAGATTACTAAATAATTAGTATATAATAATTAGTTGATTTTTTAGTTTGATTAATTAATTATTATAATTCCTTATATAATGAGATCCTACTTAAAAATTTATACGAAATTGACTTCGAACTAAAATTGATGGACCAGATTAAAGTTAGTGACACGTGGCGATCAGTTAATGATAATCTACGTTCAGGTCGGTTCGAAGTAGACCTGATTTTAGAAAGGGTAAAATAGGGAAATAATCAAAGGAAAGATAAATTGTAGTTATTCAATGACATTTCGTAAATGATTCCAACTTTCCCATGACACATCAGCAAAAATTAATTCCATGTCATCCGCAGATTTGACTTTTGGGTGGATTTATAATTATTTCAAATTCACGTTGTAAATATGGATGGATCTGTAATTATTCAAAAAACGGGTACTAATCAGACAAGATGCTAAATAGCACACGTGGTATATGTTATTTTCTCTATTTTTTAAATCACGCAATCATAAACTACTTGTACTATATACCAATATACTTTCATTAACTACTTCTATTTCACTTATACTATATATCAATGTCATACTTATCATTAACAACAAGTTTATAACATAATTCACTTGTATTATATCTCAATATATCATATATAGTTTCTTAAAATCTGTATCTATTTCTAAATGTTACACTTAATATAAGACGCATGGAGTAAGTCCTGATACTTTATCTGCAAATAACACAAATTTGAATCATGTACTTATCTCTAATACTAGAATTCATGTGACACGCTACACCAATATTATCCATTCAAATCATGTTTATATGTTTAAATAAAATCCCCAAGAGAAATCATTTTTTGTAAGCGCGGAAAAGCGAGGATCGGGTGTCCATTTACATCAAGTGAAATATTTAGTTATGACTTATGACAAGTGTAATTTAGTGTAAAGTTTAATATTTTTACACGTATTATTGTGACAATTTTTTAAGGTATTGTATATTTTACTATTATTTAGAAATAAAAATTGGTCGAAACTCGAAACATATTCATTATGGATAGTAACGAAAATATTATTTTGTGAAGTTGGAATTATTTTAATTGATGTAATATAAATTAATTACATAGACAAAAACCGTGAGAAAGAAGAGTTTGAAAAGAGAAAGAATCATATAAAAGTTCAATTAAACAAAAATCTAACAACAAATGTCCACTTATTATAAATGGTTAATATATTTGTGAGGGATAATGAATTACGCGTGTAAATTCGGGGTGCAAGGTGCAAATAGCCCTGGGATCTCCAGCATTAACATGACTGTAATTTTAACTAACCTACAAAACGAAGAAATCACAAAAAATTATCATTACTCTATTTCTGATATTCTTCCTTCTCCTTTCTTCTCTCGCACTTCATAGATCGAAGAACTGAAATGCTCCTTCGACTTCAGTAATCCAAGATCTTGCTTCAGTTTCTTCCCGTAAATCTTCATCTCCTCTCTCTAGAGTACCGGATTTTGCGTATATCGATGCCTGATTTGTATATGATTTTTACTGTAGGTCTATGACAGGCTATGGCAATTAAGAAGGGTTTATTGTCTGGTTCTGGAACTCGAAGGAGTAAAGCCATTGGATCTCGCACTCTCATCATCTTCTTCGTCACTTTCCTCGCTTTCTCCTTGTTCTTATGCGGTCACAGTCTGTTTACCACTGGTTAGCTTTCGCGCAATTCGATTCTAGATACTTATGACGTCATGTGTTACAAGTGAAGCTCTAGTTACTTGCGATTTCACTGGACGTATTGTGATATTATTGATATTGTGATATTATTGATTTGATGAAATTTTTAGCTGTAAATTGTGTGAAATCTGCTTATTCTCGTTCATTGTTGATCGGTTCGTTAGTTTCTGAATTTATGAGTCAGGTGGTGATTTAGGGGCTAACTGGAAGCAATTGTTAGGGTCTAGGTGTTTTGTAATCCTATAGCATATGGAGGCATAGTGAGTTTAGCTTACTTTTAGGAGAAGAGGTATACAATATTATGATAAGTAGGTGGTCAATTGTCATGGTTGGTTTAGCATATTGTCGACTGAGTGGATCGAGAGAGTTCTAATTTGCTTTCGCTTGTAGTTAGCAGTCAGCCTCAAACATGAGTTTTCTGATTATAATCATCCTTTTGAGTTTTGCGATAGGAAGGATATCTGCATATGTTCAGGAAGTATAGCGTCATTTGTATCTATTCCTTAAGGATATAAAAAACTCCTATCAGAATTAAATCCAACTGTGTTCCTGAACTTACGAGTAGCAACAGTGATGTTGATTTATTTAATTCGAAGCAAGCTAGATTTCATGAAATTTATTTCTTATGTTGGCGTTAAGTTTTCTTATTTCATTAAATTGTGTTGTAACAGTTTCGCTAAACTATGTGTAATATTTTCGGCACAGAAAGAGATGGGTGCTTAAATGCATAGTGGGTGTGTGTGGGTTGGTATACAGTTGAATTTAGATTAGGCAGAAGATAATCGTCTCTGATAATCAGGTATCTGTTATGATGTACAGCATGGCTGGGAGAAATCAAAATAGGACGAGTGGATTCCTACTGAAGTAGGTTCATGATGGACGTGGGGGAGTTGAGTTTCACTGTATGCGTCCATGGTGGTGTATATGCTATTATGCTGTTCTTTTATCCTTCTTTAAAAAAAAATAAAATTAATGGGGGTTGAAATGCGAAGTGGTTATTGACTGTAATAACGTTGAATTCAGATTAGATAGAATATAATGGTCTTCAGAGAATTAGGCACCTTGCCATGTACAGTGTTCATGGCTGGGACGCATCAGACAGTTATGAGTGGTGAGACCTGGTGCAGGAGATTTATGATGGACCTTTGATGGGTTTGAGCTTTCAATGTGTGTGTCTAGGTTTGTTTTTTGTGTGTGGAAATAGGTTTATTTATCTTTTCAAATCTGTAAGTATGCCTGTCTGGTCCATTTTATGCCGTTCTGGAGCCTTCTTCATAAGTGTTGAGCATAAATGAGCCTTTTTAGTGTCAAATAACTTTGTACCTGATGTTTACTTTACCCTATACATACATTATTCTGCAGGTCAAAGTAAATTGTCAACCGATACAAGTAGACAGGTATCATTGGTTAACCATACTTCACTTGTACTTTTGGGCGTGTGCATGTGATGAAACTATAATAACAATGTGATTACTTTATGCAGGATCTTAACTGGAGAGAGAGGCTGGTATTGCAACATCTTAAACCTTTATTCTCCAAAGAGGCAAGTTTTTGTGCATATAACTATACGCATATACAGTTTTCTGTCTTTCTACTTGTTCACTAATTTCAGAATCATTATAGGTAATTGATGTCATCAAAACAACTACTAATGACTTAGGGCCTTTAAGTGTGGATTTCTTCAGAAAGAATCATCTGCCTGCATCCTGGAAGTTTGTTGGACAAGAAAATGTAGATGACAATGTAACTTCTGCTGAGGTCAGCATGATATATCTCTATAGTTGCTATTATAATTTCTGGTGTTATCCTCATTGTCATTTTGAAGTTTGCTGAATATTTATCTTGCCTGTTGGTTATTTTAAGTCCACGGGAGTAGCTTCAACTGCAAAAAGTGAACTCTCTGGAATCAAGCAGGAAGGGACTTCAGATGGTAATGCTCCTCTAGAAGTGTTCAAGAATACAGTTACTTTGTTGCTTTAAAAAAATGAACTAATTAAAATGACATCTAATCCCCTGCAGAGGATCATTCCAAGTTAAAGGAGACACCTGAAAGACGAGCGAGAAGGGTAAGAACTAGAACTCATTTCCATATTATCCCTCTGTCGAAGGTTGTACTATGTAATATTGTTCTCCATGAGAAGCATGGTTCCTAATCCTTGATTGGAGTGCGCAATAAAATTGTCTAAAGCTTAAATGTGTTTGTCTTTTATAATCCTGTTTTACATTCTTGGATGGGATCCTTCTTATTATCTATGCAATTACTTTGCAGCAACTGAGAGAGAACAAACGGGAGAAGCGTGCTGCTGATTTGGTAAAACAAGATGAAGAAGTGAGTATAAAGCTTGAGAATGCAGCCATTGAACGTTCTAAATCAGTTGACTCTGCAGTTCTGGGAAAATATAGTATATGGAGGAAAGAAACTGACAATGAGAATTCTGATTCAACTGTACGTTTGATACGGGATCAGATAATAATGGCAAAGGTCTATGTAAGTCTTGCAAAGATGAAAAATAAGCTTCATCTGGCTAATGAATTACAAATCCGGATCAAAGAAAGTCAGCGTTCTTTAGGAGAAGCTACCTCTGATACTGATTTGCATCACAGGTAATGAATAATGGTTTAGTCTCTTTCTGTTTGTAAGCTGATTATTAACAAGAATGTACATGCGACAGTGCACCTGCAAGAATGAAACTAATGGGCCAAGTGCTGTCTAAAGCTAAAGAGCAGTTGTATGACTGCAAGTTAGTTACTGGGAAGCTAAGAGCCATGCTGCAAACTGCTGATGAACAAGTCCGGAGTCTGAAAAAGCAGAGCACATTTCTTAGTCAACTAGCTGCTAAGACGATACCAAATGGACTTCATTGTTTAGCGATGCGCTTAACGATTGACTACTATCTCCTCCCTTCAGAGAAAAGGAAGTTTCCTAGGAGTGAAAATCTGGAAAATCGAGACCTTTACCACTATGCTCTCTTTTCAGATAACGTTCTTGCTGCTTCAGTAGTTGTCAACTCCACAATTATGAATGCCAAGGTTACCACTTATACTGTTGTTTTGACTATGAAAGATAGTGGTAGTTGAGTCCTTGTGCAACTGTGAAAGATTGATTTTTTAAAAATGAATTCTCAGCTAACTCCGGTATCTTGGATATGATTATATTACTGGAATCACGACACTGCATGCATATGTTAGATATGAAACACTCAATAGTTACACACACTTCACATCCATGCCACTAATATATAGTTGCACACTCTGCACATTGCATGCATGTATGCTTGTGTATTGTTTTGTTCCTAAATGCCTTACTAATTACATGCATGTTTATGTAACACTGAGTAAATGATGCTACTTTAAGCTACTCTTAGTTGAACTGTTTGTTTATGAAACAAAAATTGGCTTCTATGACTTGCAGGAGCCCGAGAAGCATGTTTTTCATCTCGTTACTGATAAGCTGAACTTTGGTGCAATGAATATGTGGTTTCTCCTGAATCCTCCCGGGAAAGCTACCATCCACGTTGAAAATGTTGATGAGTTCAAGTGGCTTAACTCATCCTATTGTCCTGTTCTACGCCAGTTGGAGTCTGCTGCCATGAAAGAATACTATTTCAAGGCAGCTCATCCTACCACGCTTTCTAGTGGTTCTTCCAATCTGAAGTATAGGAATCCAAAGTATCTTTCGATGCTTAACCACTTGAGGTTTTACCTCCCACAAGTTTATCCAAAGTTGGACAAAATTCTATTTCTTGATGATGACATTGTTGTTCAGAAAGATTTGACTGGATTGTGGAAAGTGGATCTTCATGAGAAAGTAAATGGTGCGGTTGAAACCTGTGGTGAAAGCTTCCATCGATTTGACAAGTATCTCAATTTTTCGAATCCCCATATTGCTAAGAACTTTGACCCTAATGCTTGTGGGTGGGCATATGGAATGAACATCTTTGATCTCAAGCAGTGGAAAAAGAAGGATATAACTGGCATTTATCACAAATGGCAAAACATGGTTAGTTACAATTTGTATTTTCTTATTCAAATTCTGGTTAGTATTTCTGCTCGTTATGATTGGATGATTTTGGCGAAAACCATGCATGTTTAAGTTTATACGGCAAAACTGCATTAAATGTCGACTTCTAGATAGATAAGTCTATAGGAGAAAGGGCTTTAGGAAAGTCACAGTGAAAAAATCAATGTAGTATTTTTTTTAAGCGGCAAAGCGTGGATCAGTAATGTCCCCATTTACCCCCAAGTGTAACTCGAAAAAGTTAATGTAGTATTAGTATGTTACATCTGCCAAAGTGGTGAAAACATAGTCTATAGAACTCAACCTTCCACATTGTTTGAGCGTTTTCTTTTCATTTTATTTTTTGGTTGGTGCTGGATGCCTTAGACCTGTTAGTGGTGGGGTCTGTGTTAATTAGTTTATGTATAGTATAAAGTATTCTCACAATTTGGAACATTGTGGAGAAGGGTTTTCCCACTTTACTGCAATCATGGGTGAAGATTACAATCTATATTCGTTCACATACTGTTAAGGGTGAGCTGGTTTAGGGGTGCACCACAATCTAGTGGGGTTATTGATATGTTGCTGAATTGCAATGGTTTGGATTTCGGTGATGCTCGTTGTAGTTTAATCATCATATAATATGAGCAGCAGTTTATCCCATTTAACTAGCATATGCACCTTGAAGCTAATTCTGAACACATACTGTGATTCTCTTGCTGTTATTGTGAAAACATTCCTAGTAAGATAGTTGCTCATTGTATTTTTAATCGTATAAGTAGAGCAGGAGTTTATGCTACGTTGGTAAATATGTAGTCAGGAGTTCTGACTACATATTTTGAGTTTATCTTGCCGTTATTGTGAAAACATTTGAAGATAGATTTTTATATCCATTTGAAAACTTATTTGCACAACATTAAAGATGTGAAGGAATGATCTGTCTAACTCTCTCTATGCTTCTTTTGCTTTAGAACGAAGACAGGGTGCTCTGGAAGCTTGGTACACTACCTCCAGGTTTGATTACCTTCTACGGGCTTACACATCCCCTTGAGAAGTCATGGCATGTGCTAGGTCTGGGTTACAATCCAAGTGTTGACAAATCAGATATAGACAACGCAGCTGTTGTACATTACAATGGTAACATGAAGCCATGGCTAGAGCTGGCGATGACAAAGTATAGACCAATTTGGACCAAGTATATAAAATATGACCACCCGTACATGAAGAGTTGCAAACTGAGCGAAGGCCAGTGATGCTTTTATTTTAGCTTTTATGGGCAATGGACTGGTAAGGTGTGTGTCATTTTCTTTACCATGGTCATAATTTGATCACAGGATGCAAGGTTTGAAGTACACCAATTGATGCATTTTTACTGCACGATTCCATTGATTCATTAAATCATGTGTTAACGCAACTTGAATCACCTGTAATCATTTAAGATCATAGAACTGGTAGTTAGCTTCTGTAGCGGAAATGTTGTAACAACAGCTGGGTCAATATCACAGATTTATGATCTCGTTTATCTTGGATCAAGAATTACAAGTATATGTTTGTTATTCCCAGATTTGCAATGTTGAAGTTCATTGATGTATATGATCTCTTATCTGCATCGGCTTCGGTTAAATGATTTCCTTCAGAAGAAGCAACAGATGATTACACTCATTCCATATAAGTTTCATTTCATGGGTCACCCCTCGAGAATTTGTAATTCCAACTTAGAGAAGGCATGATTCTGCACATATTACCCCAACGCTCCCGAATCGAAGTTTGGCTTCCTTTACAAATCTCTGTTTATAACACAGGTCGCAATTTGCAAATAGAGCATGCCTACTACATACAATTGTGGTGAGTCTATTGACGATTTGAAGTATTGCATTAGATTAACTCGTGATTGTCTAATTCTAACCCCTGTACGTTGTCTCATTATACGACAGAATACTTGTGAGTCCTTACATTCCTTGCTTGAAATCGCCCCATAACCCAAACGCTTCTGCCTCGTTGCGAATTGCGAGTGAGCACAGAAGAAAGACTTATGCTATCCAAAAACGGAAGAAATTATTTGTATCCCAAAAGAGAAAACCGAAAACAACAATAAAGAGATTAAATCTGAATTGACAAAATGGAGAATTTGAATTATCACTGAGTTGACAAAGTGAAGAATTCGAATTACAACTGAATCGACAAAGTGAAGAATTCGAATGACAATTGAATCGACAAAGTGAAAGAATTTGAATTACAATTGAATCGACAAAGTACAACAACTTATCCAACTGAATTGACAAGTAATGATTAAAGAATTCACATTACAACTGAAATGAAGAACTTCAACATCTAATCCAATTGAATCGACAAAATGAAGAACTGCAACATCTAATCCAACTGAACTAAGCAATTAATATCAGCAACACTTATGGAAAATCCAACCGAACTAATTAATATCAACAACAATTATGGAATATCCATCAGAACCTAGCAGCTAGTGTATCAAGAACATTAATGGAAAATCCAGCCGAACTAATAAGCAGTATCAACAACAGTGATGGACATCCAACCGAATCAGACGTTAAAGGGCCATGCGCTCTCCTTACGAATGGCCTCCTGTTCTTCCTCCGGTGTAAAATCATTCTCAATGCCGAAAATCTCACGAACTTGTTCGACTGTCATATCCTTGATTTGTTCAGCCACACCCTTGCCCAGAAGGTCAATCAGGTCTTGTATACACAAGTATTTAGCCGCCTGAACGAGCTTGATCATTGTTGGAACGTCCTTGTTCACCAATTCAGCGTCAAATTCATTCTTGCGAGATTCCTCCACCTGATCAGAAGCGTGTATCTTGCAGTACTCCATAACAACGGCCATGATCTTAGCATTGACGTTCCTCAGTGAGAAGAAGTCACCGGCACCGTCCTGAATACAATTCCTGAGGGTGGTACATAGGATGGCCACATTCTCATCCACGATGAATGTCTCTCCGTCTGAACTCTGTAGCCTGATCATCTTCTTGGCAGATTGTTCTTCAACTGATGATGATGATGAAGCCATGATCAATAGAAGTTTGTTTTGCTTGTGATAAGGTATAAAAACGGTCAAGTCGTATTAATCCGCTAAATACCGAATCACAGTATAAAAATATGAATCTTCTAAGTCTTGGAACTCGACAATTCTTCTACTTCTACAGGTTCTCGGTCACTTGATCCAATCTTCAAGCTATCGAAGACTAGCTCTTGGAGATTCTCGGCTACTCGCTTTACCTAGAGTCTGCACAGGAAGGTGGGGGGTTAGTCGTTTAACCAGTCTACAGAGGGCAGACTGGTGTTGACTTAAAGAGGAGATCGGCTGAAGGCATTGCCCAACCGATTCCTAGAGTGAGAAAGTGTCACGCCCCAAAACCGAAAGTATTATTTAATTTTTATAAACAAATATGACGTGACCGGCCGTGTATCGTAAGGTGGACTTACGCCAACACGAAGCCTCGAATCAAATATTATAATTAATAATACAGCGGAAACATAATATTAACTGGGATCCAAAAGCTTGGTATCAGTCTGT
>JAYMSL010001394.1:0-17433 GCA_036897195.1 Plantago coronopus
GTAATATGATGTTTAATTTTTGGTGAATATATATATATTTTTTTTAATGAAATTAATTATTTTTAATATGTTCATAAACATATCTAACAGGGTGCATGCGTTTCTGATTGTGGGATATGAAGAGGAGACCGAGAGCCTATTGAAAACGAAGTGCAGCTCAGTTGGTAAAACACTTCACTTCCAACCAATAGGTCGGGAGTTCGGGTCACCCCTTTGCCGTTTCAAAAAAAAAAAAAAAGACCGAGAGCCTATTGATAAGGAATTGGGAAGATCGCATTCAAGTGCTTTATAAGCTGTTCATTTTCCCTATGCGGTTCGTCGTGTTCAGCATGATTATTAGCTCTTCGGAGTGAAAATGATGTAATACAGACAAATGGTGTTTTGGGATGTCAAGACTGTAACCCTGATTGGTCTGATTGGAACGCTGTTTCTGTTAACTGGTTCTAATGACTGGAATGATGTTTCTGTTAACTGGTTCTATGGTTCTAATTTGACTGGAATGATGTTTTTCTGTTTATCACTACAGAAGTATAACATGGGGATGTACACGAGCCAAGCTTTTTTCGACTCAAATTTTCGAGTTCGAGCTCGATCTCGAACCTAAAATCGAGCTCGAACTAATTATGCTCGACTCGAAAACTCGACGAACCTCCATCCGATCCAGATTCCGCTCCTGCCTCCATCCGATTCGCCATCATTTCTCCTCCGAGCAATCAGCATCCTGTAGATCCCCGTCTTTATCACTACTTAATAGAAATCAGTCATTATGTTTTGTGAATTAATCGATGTTGCTGAATCACAGAGTGCATAGTTCAGATTTAACTTGCAAATGATTCTTCAGAAAAGATGGGATTTTGCCCAAATGCATCTTAAAGCCAGAATAAGCATAAATAATTACTGCTTTTCAATTCAATACATAACCTTACTAAATACTAACAACATGAATTCATCATATACATCCCTTCTGCCAAAATCCATTCAAGTGAAGCAACCAACCTACCAGCCAAAAAATGCTTACCAGTAAACGAATGAAAGAACAACATCAGCAATAACCATACAGACCTTCGCAATTTCTCCAGCTTCACGGTTGAAAGTTTAAACCTCACCCCAAAAGTATCGAGTATTCTCTCCAGACTGTATTTCTTGCGATGCTTAGGAAAATACTGATACGCACCACTAGAGTTTTACATTTGGTTACACAGACACCCTTAATGTTACAAAATGCTCCCCGGAAACCATTACTATATCCACTGTAAGGGGGATATGCTTAACTTTTAACTATAGGGGGAGCAGGTACTTACCCACACGACTCAAGGGCGTATATATGTAGATCAACCTAAGAATGCTATTGTAAACTATTTGCACTGGCGCGGTCGGAAATTCTCATTTGACAATAGATGGCTAACAAGTTTTTCCAGGCGTTTTGCACCTTCAGTAGGTCTGAGATCTGTAATATTACCAACAGTCAAACAAGGGTCCGTCCCGTTTTCCCCGCTACCTATGCACCATCCACCTGGAACGAGCATGTCTTGGCCCCGATGGAGAAGGTCTGAGTCAACTTTGTCAAGAACAGGGTCATTATGGTGAAATTTGCGGCCAAATGGCGCATTACTATCGACCATCTTTTTAAAGTCATCTAGGACTAGATAGTGAGGATGCTGCTTAGGAGGATTGTCCCATGAAATGAAGTGGAGATCACTGTTTACAGTTGTGTTGCGGAACTCTTGAGCGTTACAGATGACTGTGTGGAAATAACCTTCAGGGGAAGAAATGAAGTTTGCGTAGTACATGAGGACTGTTCGAGGTAAATTGTCCCAACCCCATATGCAATAGTCAATGAACGATCGAGATAGGGCCATCCAAGCAGATCCTGCCAAAAGTAAAACATACCACTGCAAATCAATACTTCAGATCAACGACTATATAGCAAACCTAGCATTTACACCAAACTCTCGGGTATTACTACTGAATTAAATCTAACAAATCTATTAAATTTACTTTCCGAATCCAAAAAAATGAGTATTGCACTATTGTGCAGTATCACTAACTCAGGTGACATGCAGAACTAGTTTGGGTTTTGCAAACTAGTCTTAATTACTCATTCGTCTTGCATAGTCTACTAGTTCTGTTTTCCAACCAACCCCTTAGGAACTTCACTGAACATAACAATTTCAACATTCAGCAGCATACAATAATCAATTACGTCACTTTCAGGCAGAGATAGACAGTGTGCTGGGCAAAAGAATACAGAATCCTCACAAACCTACCAGCGATGCAGCCCATATAAAGCATTGGCGAATGGCTGGATCATTGATTTCAGAAGGGTACAATTTTTTAAAACGCTCTTTGTAGAAATCATTTCAAAGACAATCAGCAATTGTTGGAAGTTCCAAGTGTGGAGCCATATCAAAAGTGGGAAATGTAAGATCTAAGTCACCTGACATGTCGATTCAGGAGCTAAAGCTTGACAATTTGATACAAAGACCCAAAACTGGAAACAAACTCTTTAAAAGTGAAAAGTCCAGTTACAAACCATAATGTAAAATTACTTGGTAGAATCCCATAAGCTCATGAATAATATGAGTTATTTCCTATATACCGTGTCAAACATTGTTTTCCTGCTTCCTATCATGTACTAAAACCTAGAGCATGGAACTCAAATGCCATTCTTCTATGTTACTATATACTCAGCAAAATGACAAAAGGTACCATAAGAGAAATAGATATATTCAACTACAGCTTACTCCAAAAGCCAAACAAGACAAATCATGCAGTGTAAATTATCGATCCGAAAGTAGCAAAATGGCACCAAAGAAAGTATTTAAACACAATTAAACATCATTCACATATTGCATTGGTACCCACATGAGTCACATGACAAAACACTCAATAAATAGACATGTCCACAAAAGGAAACAAAAGTTACCATTCTCACTAGCAAATGGATCTAGAATATAGTAATATACCAAACCTAACCTTTAGGTTTCAACAAATACATAGTGTGTGACCAAAAGGTGAAGCATTCACATAGCATTTCCTTCTACAGCTTGTTTGAATGAAACTAAAAACCGCTCAAACAGAAACCAACAAAATGCGACATTAAACTGCATAATCTTCAAAAGTAAAACAAGTTAATCATGTATTATAAATAATAAAATATATCAACCTGAAATTCAAAACCAGTTAATACATACATTGCACCAGGTATTGAAGAACAATTGAAAATCTATTACACATTGATTGATTACCACATGAAAAAACACTCAGAAAACATAAATGTATAAAAAAGGGAAAAATGCAACCATAATTTCACATTCACAAGAAACTGGATCAAGAGATATACTAAACCTAACAATTAGGTTGCATTCGTATATCATTTCCTTCCACAATTTGTTCAAATGAAACTGACAGATATACACACAGTAATACGAGTATACGACAAGCCACCAATACACACAAAAACACACACCTGTAAAGAGCTTAAACGCCGTGGGCACGCTCCTTCTCTGCGTAATCCAGAACACGTCAGCTTTCTTTGTCATATACAACCCCGGATCAACTATAATCGGCTTCGCCCTCTGGAACCTACACACACAAGCCCAAAGTGACATCATTTATTCATCTCTCGCCATATCTCCAACATAAACAGATAAACCTATCATTTCAACCATGGATAAAAATATTCGCTGACCTAACTGAAAAACCCCAAAATCTCAACGTTTCAGCTCACAGGGATGAAATCAACATTAAATTTCAAAACTCATTTCATAAATTTCACCTCCCCAAAATCTCAACTTTTCAGCTCATAGGGATGAAATCAACTGAGTTTTCAAATTCCACTTCATGAATTTAACCTTTTAATTACCAAAACACTACAGAACATTCCTAAAACTCGCAAACACATTTCGAAACCAAGATTTTTATCCATGGTTTTAACTAATACAAGTAACAAACAAGCAAGCTTACTCTTTCCATCCAATGTTACTTGTATGGTCAATAAAATTCAAATCCCTCGGCAAGTACGAAAAGGTATGCAGCAGATCTGCATCAATCAAACAAACACCCCAAATCACTAAATGCACAGAACACATGATCAAATTAAACCAAATCATCACTAAAACCAACCATTTCACCACAAAATTCCCCGAAAACACACACATTACTCACCATCTTGAGTAACCATTGGATAATCCGAAGCACTCAGATTAATAAACCAATCCCACTCGCCCCCTTCCCTTAACAAAATCGCCGCCGCATGTAGCGTATTCGCCACCATAGTCGGCCCCCTGTACGTCACCAAATTCGCCTTCTCAATCATCCTCACATTCCCAAATCTCCTAATCACCTCATGCCCCTTCACATACTTCGCCAGATCAAGCCTCTCCTGAACGGACGATTCCGCATCCAAATGAACCACATACTGGTTCCTGGGATGGTACACAGCTTCCAACGTCCGCCTCAGCATCGGCCCATCACCCGCCGACCCCGAGATCAGGTACGCGAACCTCGGCGGCGGCGGAAGGGTGACAATTGGGAGCGGCTTGAGCTTAGATTCGACGAAAATGGCGGAAGAGGGGGAAGTGGAGGAGTAGAAGGGGAGCAATGGTGTGCCGTCCGGGGAGGTGAGGGTAGTAAGGAAGAGGAGGAAGAGGGAGAAGATGGAGCCTATGGCGATGGGGAAGATCCATTTGCGTTCCACTGTGGTGTGAGGGTGCTTGAAATGGAGGTAGTAGTTCTTGAGCTTCTTCATTGTTGGAGCATTTGGGGTGGTGATGGAAGGAAGGTTGATTGGGTTTTGCAGAAAACCCAGATGGAATCTTGGTAGGTTTTCAGTTGGTGGAATTTGGAGATGGATTGGAGAAGATGAAGGATGAAGAAGGAGATGGAGTGAGGATTAGTTTAAGTAGTGTGTTGGTTTTATGTCTTTCTGAGAAGTGTTTTAAATCTTGTGACCTTGTGAGATCTTCTCATTTAAAGTAAAGTTTTGAATCAAGGGATTCTTTATGTAATAACCTTTTTTGAGTTTTTCCGTCCATATATTTCGACTTTGACATTAAATTATATTACGAAAATATAGACTCTAATTCCGTTCATAATATAAGTTTGTTATAAAGTAAAAATTCATTATAATATTATAATAACTTTTAATTAAAGTCGGAAGATTTTGACAAAAAAAAATGATCAAAATAGGTAATTGGGTTTTTCTGGAACCTACAGATCGAGTAAAAATGATTTCTCATTTACATTTGTGATTATTTGGACTCTCGATCCATTGATTGGAATGGTAATATAGTATCAAATGAGTTGCTATTCGTTTAATAGTAACAAATTAACTCGTCTAGTGATTTTTTAACATTCTAAAAAATAAAAATGTAAGATCAACTACTTTATGTGTCATATATTAACTAAATTTACATCATACTATTTAATTTGTTCTGAAATTATCAGTAGGTTGAAAAATGAAAATTATCTTTGAATGTATTTGATGCTTGTCGGTCTCTTGTTTTCTTCTTGTAGTACTATTTTGTTTATTATATTTATTACCACTTGTGCTGTTTTTCTCTTTCTTCTGGGTTTTAGATTGGGACGAGAAAAGAAAAGAAAAGTTAAGGAAGTAAAATACATGAGAGATTATTGGAAAGTTGTTTTGTTTTATAATATTGTGGAAGTTTTGAATATTGGGAACTTTGTGTGCAAAAAAGACAACATTTTTGGGGGTATTATGGTGATCATTGACTAGGGAGTTTTATAAAGTGAAACTTGAGGAAAATCCTACTATATCCAAAAAGGTAGAAAGTTTGTAACGCGCTAAATTATGCTAAGAGTTTAAATACATTTATAAAACAGGAAATTCATTTATTTGGATAACACATTTATGAAATTCTAAATGGTGAACGAAGTTATTATGAAAAGTTTATGTGGTATTTTGTTAATGGAGGATGTTTACCGACTTGAAACAACATATCTTACTTAGATCTTGTTCAGTTCATCTTAATTCCAGTTGTATTCAGTTCATGACAATTCAGTTTAGTTCACTTTAGGTGTGTACTTGAATTTAGTTCGGTACATATCCATTCAGTTTAGTTTAGAGATTTTCAGGTGAATTTTTCTGAGTATTAGTGAAGTCCATTTATGATCTATCATTGAAATTTATATTCAGATCCAGTTTTTCATATTTGTGTACTTGAAATTTACACTTAAAATAAGTTTAACTAAGTTTAATTCAATTCAGAGATTTCAAAAGGATTGAACATAGACTTACACGGTTAAGCCTCTGTTCAATTTACTTTAATTTCAATTGTGTTGTGTTCTATTCAGGTCAAGTGTGCGTGGTTCAAATTTATACTTGAATTCAGTTCAGTTCAGTTCAAATATTTTCAGGTAAATTTAACGGGCTAAATAAATGTAACTCATCAATAAATTTGACTCCATGCAGTTGTTCTAACTTCTAGAGTCTAGACGTAAGGAGTCTTGACTTTAGAGTTTAGTGTAATTAACTAAACAATTTATTAGTGAGTGACCATGAACTATATTAATTCAAGCAATTAAGGCTAGAAAAAGTTGTCCGTTTGGAAATTATAGTTGGTCAAGTGTATCAATCGTTTAAAACTCAAAATGAGAGGACAATTTAAGCAGATTTGATTATGACTTTCTCAGTCATTTGCTTGTACTTCCTTCAGGCCAGAGTGCTCAAGAATCCAAGATGTAAACACGTCTGCTAAAGCTTGACCGTGTCCATTAGTTTATAGTAGCCTAGTGGGAAAGAATAAGTACATGCAGAGTATTTGAAGGGTTGAATTTTTATTCTTTTTAAGCGGTAATAATTTATTAAACTTTAACGATGTCATTTGTACATGAGAGATGGTATATGCAAAAATGGGAATTGATTGATATTGAGTTAGAGTCTCGTAAGTAAAGGGGTGGAGTCAGCAATTAGGTTCAGGGGAGGCGAAAATAGTATTTTTAACAGAGTTCATCTGAATTATATTAACTGAGTTAAATTAAATAAATCTAAATTGAACACAACTGAATTTAAGGTGGACTGAACCGACCCAAAATTAGATAGTTTCATATTCCAGTTAGAATCAGAGACATAAAAAATAAATAAAATAACAGGCAATAACATAGAGTTGAGTTTACATGTTATTTTAAAATAAACATTTAACCCTCTGACGAAAGCGTATAATATTACAACGTATATTTTCAATTACTATTAATTACACCAGTTTAAAGAGTCATTGAAGAATCGAATCGATTGTTGAAAATCTTGTGTAAGTGGATGGGGAATAGTGTATAGAAGATGGATTAAGGAGAGTAGGACAACAACAATAGTGAGTGGAGTCGAGAGTTGGACTATCTCTCCTTAAGACTATATGGCCCCGCTATAGTGCTTTACAGTTGGTATGGCAACTTGTCTCCCAAGATAAAATCACCAGCTAAGACGATATTGATGCACTCTAATACTGAATCTGTCGGATTACTTCGGAATGAAGATTAAGTGCTCAAGAGAAGAAGAGTACATAATAGAAGATTGCTAGCCTTGTGTTGTGATCACTTTTTGGAATGAAAATTCCTACTCTTATTCATAATTGTGAGGTGGTGTGTTTTGAATGATTCTAACCCTTAAAAAGAGTGTGAGAAAAGGTTGCAAACCTATTCCAAACTCATTAGAACACTTTAGGAACGGTTACAAACCATTTAAACCGAATAGGTGTGCAGAACAGGAAGTACCTGTTTTGCAAATCCATCGAGGCTAGCCCCAAGGGATCCAGGCGCTGCCTGTCCCTTTTCTCCCTCCGGTTTTTCTGCTTCTTCGAGTTAAATAACTCGTATTTCAACCTTGTTTTCTCTCATATTTAACGTTTGAACATGTATAAATGACTTAACCATACCTCATCTATCATCTATCATGTTAGTGTGCATCAAATACATGTAAGCTTTAGCGACTTCAATTCCGTAAATTAAAGTTTAGAGTTTAGACATCTAGATTATCATGATCAAGATCAACATTGATAGTTGTGGATTGTAACCTAATGTATATGACTTGTATATATTATTGATCACGTCGACCCAAAGTTGGAATCTCAATGGAAGTGTTGGGGGTCATTGAGATGAGATGTACCTTTGTACAATAGTGTTCTTTGAATTTTGGTTGGGTCACTATGCGTGAATTATATAGTCAAATTGATCAATTATTTTACAAGTATCAGTTTTACGACTAAGGATGGCCTTAATTATGCTTATAGGGTAGCATTTCCTAATTTCAACTCAATCTCATGGTCTATTTCAGCCTTTTAGCCTGCCTAATCCTTTGCTAATAGCTCACAAAAGCCAGATTGAAGTCAAATGGTACCCACCAGTAGGCAGTAGCTAGTTAATTTCCCCTTGTCAACTACTAGTTGCAACTATTTATTGCTACTATGCAAAATTCGGCATTACTTAGATTACAGTAAAAATACATTCTCACTCGAACGAAAAAGAGATGAAGCGTATTATCACGTCTCGTTACCAGCCAAACTAGTCATGGTTTTGTGTTTATATCATGGTTATACCTTTTGAGCATGGAAGATTGTAAAGGCACCCACTGTAAGTGTACTGCCGTCTCCTCTGGTTGTTGGGATAGACTGTTTTTGTATTTCAACATTCCTCGTGCTTTGTAAGTTGGGAGGGTTAGCCTTCTTCGATTTTTAGCGGGAATAGTTTCATTGATTACTTATTCAAATGTTGTAACTAGTATTATTTTATGTAATGATATCGTGTCGAAGAAAGACTAAAGACTTAATACAAGTTGTAATATCTAGTTGACTCAATAAGATGATTATTTTACCATGAAAATCGTAACACTCCAAAATTGCATATTCATTGAATGGATTGAGACAAAGTATAGTTTTCTTTTGGGAAGTACATTTACAAGACTGTAAGTATCAAACGTGTTTGACCTTGAGCATTTTAAGACGGATAACTCACTAAGCGTTTTCCGATGCATACATTGACAAACTAAGTGCTCGGATGATGATATATATTGGTTTATAGGTCATTAACTTAGTATATTACATGAAAAGTAATTCAAGAATAACCATACCGATACAAATGATCGATCTCGGTAAGTTGGTAAGTAGCTAGTACTTCAACTAAAATTGTCAAATCTACGTTACAAAATTTCAATAAACTTGTAATGTAGATTCATAATGTAAACTATAGACAATAAATTTGGGCATAGACAAACTGAAACTAGTGTGCTGTTTTTTATTGGGAAGACTTCACACGATTCACATGTTGCAGGGCATTTATGAGCTTGTGTGATAAATATGATAGATAAATCATGAGGTGGGTGATGGTTCACAACCTCCCAATTAAATTCTTTCTTTCTTCCATCATTTTCAGACTTTGGGATTGCCTATAAATCATAAATTTTGTATCCCAAGACCACAATTCGTACAAGTCAAGTATGCACCAAATAGTGGCTACTGACTAATTCTAGTACCCATTTTACTCAAACTAGTAAGTCGAGAGTTCGGGTCAATTTGGAAGAACGAAGAACTATTATTCATCATCGTTTTTTCGTTTTTAAAAAAGTTCTAGTACCCTATCTATGGTAACATATCTAGTATTATATTTCCAACAATAGAAAATTGTGTTTCATTGTTATTTTCTAACAAGACTTACCATCGTACATAGTATAAGAAAATCCTTGATTTCTTAGAAATTTTGTATCCCAAGACCACAATTCGTACAAGTCAAGTATGCACCAAATATTACTGACTAATTTCAGTACCCTATCTCTTTCCAACCAATAGGTTATAAGTTCGAATCACCATGGGATAATGAAGAATTATTATGTATTGTATCATCACTTTCCCGCTTTCAAAAAATTCCAGTACTCTATTTAAATTATATAAACAAAAAAAACTTTCGTGTAATGTAACATATTTCCTATTGACAACGAAGCGCAGCTCAGTTGGTAAGACGCTTCCCCCTCCAACTAATAGGTCGGGGGTTCAAGTCACCTTTGCCTCTTCAAAAAAAAAAAAAAACATATTTCCTATTACTATATTTTAAACAGAATAGAAAATTGTGTTTTAGTGTTACTTTCTAACGAGACTTACAATCATACATAGTATAAGGAAATCCTTGATTTCTTAGAAATAGAATGAAGTCTAAATAAGATTTGAATTCAACACATAAATCATTTGTAATTATCGAAATTTGACAACGTCAAGGAGAAAAAGGAAGGACCAAAGGAGAACGCTAAATAAGAGAATGATCACATTTTTGGTAGGAGAGGAGAACGTGGGAGAAAAAGAACGAGGGAAAGTAAATCCCTACTTTAACACGAGGGCTCATCACTCAGAAGTTTTTCAGTTGGCGCGACTGAGTGGGCTAGTAATATGGAGGGTCAACACATCACTGCAAGATCAATTCATGAATGTGCAACTGACGAATCTACCCACAACGAGCTAGGTGCCACATGCATTTCGATGGAGGATCTTTTCTCAACTCTTTCAAAAACTAAATTGCAAACCCTAACAATTCAGTTCTTCAAAGTTTATTATTATTATTTTTTTGGTAAATAATGGAAATACTAAATGCTACTAATTAAAGAAACTAGTTGCTACAAAATAAGAAGCCCCTATCTCTACTGAGATACGGAAGCACAGACATAGGCGTGTCTTCTCGCCAGCCATCTTCACACTCAATCTTCGACATTTGATCGGCCGATTTATTGGCATCTCTTGGAATCCACTGGATCTTCACTTCCCATGGCTCTAGTACGAGCTTTTGGCATCTTTCGATTTCCTCTGCCATCTCCGAAGTCCTCGTAGAGCTTCAAAGTTTATTGCTATATATTGAAATCAACCCTTTTAGTATTTGAGTATGTAACAATAATTTTGAAATATATTGTAAATATTAGAGGGCTTGGCTCCAAAAATAAATATACTAGAGGGCTAATTTGCAATTTACAGCCCTTATCCATGAAACGCAAAAACAAGGCTCTCCGTCTCTTCTTCACTGAAACTCTGGTACTGATGAGCTCACTTCCTGCAACTTCCATGCACGTACAACACCTCAATGCATTATCAGCGCATGTACAACACCTCAATGCACTATCACCTCCATTTCTCCACTACTCACTTCTCCTTTCCGAAAACATCAAACAAACCAAAACCCAGTTCATCTCATCTGCTTCATCATCATCTTCATCCAATTCGTCGACCAGAGATGTCTGGCGCAGGCAAAATCCATCTCCCAACGGAGTTGACAATCGACGGAACCGGAAAGATTCCGTCTTTATTGACCACGGAGTTGATATGGACAAGCTTCTGCACGAAATCAGCCAGACTTCGGATGAGCACCAACTGTTTGCTTTAATGTCTCTTTACAAAAACCGTTCTTTGTCCATCAGGTTCATGGTCAATGTGCTTACCCGCGAGTCTGATTGGCAGAGATCGCTCGCGTTGCTCGATTGGATCAACGAGGAAGCGCGTTATACTCCTTCTGTGTTTGCTTACAATGTGGTTATGCGAAATGTGTTGAGAGCTAAGAAGTTAGATGTTGCTCGTGGGCTGTTTGAAGAAATGCGGCAGAGAGGTTTGTCGCCGGATAGGTATACTTATTCAACGCTTATTACGGGGTTTGGGAAAGAGGGGCTGTTTGATGAGGCTTTGTCTTGGCTTCAGAAGATGGAAGACGACCGTGTGCGGGGGGATTTGGTTTTGTATTGTAATTTGATTGAGTTGTCAAGGAAGGTGTGTGACTACTCTAAGGCTATATCGATTTTCTCGAGGATGAAGCAGTCGGGGATTACGCCTGATCTTGTTGCGTTTAATATGATGATCAATGTGTTTGGGAAGGCTAAGCTTTTTCGAGAAGCAAGATTGTTGGTTAGTGAAATGAGGGCTGCCGGGGTAGAGCCGGATTCAGGTTGTTACACGACGCTGTTGAACATGTATGTTGAGAATCGTAAGTTTCTGGAAGCGCTTTCTGTTTTTTCGGAAATGAGGGAGGCGAAGTATTCGCTTGATTTAATGACTTGTAATATCATGATAGACGTGTACGGACAGCTTGATATGGCGAAAGAGGCTGATAGGCTATTTTGGGGTATGCGGGGAAATGGGATTGAGCCGAATGTAGTTAGTTATAATACCCTTTTACGAGTCTATGGTGATGCTGAGCTTTTTGGGGAGGCAATACATCTATTTAGATTGATGCAGAGGCAGGATATTGATCAGAATGTTGTTACGTATAATACAATGATAATGATATATGGCAAGACACTTGAGCATGAAAAGGCTAATAATCTTATTCAAGAGATGCAGAAAAGGGGGATTGAGCCTAATTCGATTACTTATTCCACAATCATTTCGATATGGGGAAAGGTAGGGAAACTAGACCGCGCAGCTATGCTGTTTGAAAAACTAAGAAGCTCTGGTGTTCAAATTGATCAGGTTCTGTACCAGACTATGATTATTGCATATGAGAGAGCTGGTTTGGTCGCTCATTCTAAACGTTTATTGCATGAACTTAAACGCCCAGATGATATTCCAAGGGGAACTGCCATCCAAATTCTTGCAGGATCCGGTAGAATAGAAGAAGCCACGTGGGTGTTCAGACAGGCTGTTGAAGGTGGAGAGATTAAGGAAATAGTGGTATTTGAGAGAATGATCGATCTCTATTCGAAGTACAGGAAATACGGAAATGTGATTGAGGTGTTTGATAGAATGAGAGAGGTGGGGTTCTTCCCTGACTCTAATGTGATAGCGCTTGTTCTGAATGCTTATTGGAAGTTGCAAGAGTTTGAAAAAGCGCATGGACTGTATCATGAGATGCAAGAGGCAGGATGTGTTTTCCCTGATGAAGTTCATTTTCAAATGCTGAGCCTTTGGGGTGAGAAAAGAAACTTTGAAATGGTTGAGACTGTTTTCAAGAGGCTGGAGAAAGATCCTAATATTCACAAGAAGGAGCTCCATCTTGTGGTTGCTGGAATTTATGAAAGAGCAAATAGACTAAATGATGCTGATAGAATTGTGAACCAGATGAGTGCCAAAGGGTTTCGGTAGTATTATCGGGATAATAGCATTGAAAATCCTTGTGTTAATTGTAACTTACGTGTAGGTCCCCACTGTGTTATTTCGATTGCACCTCGATACCCATGCTTTAGGTAACCCTCTCCAACATAGGGGATTTTCATATGATAAATTAACATAGGGGGATTTGCTATGAGTTGCAGATAACTACGGATATATCATGCAGTTTTCCGTAGTACTATCTAATCGACTGTTGTATAAGGTACAGTTTCTAGGCCTGTTGTAAATTGCAATATAGATATTGTTTTATGTGAATATGTTCTTTCTGGGAAACTAGCTGTTATGGATTTGTTTGATCTAGCTGCAAAGATACATTGGGTAACTTTTTCATTTCCCTAATGACGCCGTAGTAACTTTACTGTTCAGTATCGTGTCTATGATCTGTATCAATGGGAGTGAAAATGGTGAATATGGAATTTGCTAGCATGGAACTGTTCTCCCAGTTTCTCAGAGATTTTATTCACGTCTTTCATTGCCCAGTTTATTGACTTGCATCTTTCTTTTAGGACCAGTTTATTGACGTTGGTTTATCAGTGTGATAGAATATGACATTTCTTTCTTCCACATTGCAGTAGTAACTTGAAAGGTTTACCTGAGTTTCTTTTGCTTAATTGACAGCTTTTACTGTTCTATATGGTATTCCTCTGCTTCAGTGCTCAGTACAGACTGTGTTCTTTATAAGATAACGGTGTAAATACTTACATGCATTAGAGTTTGAAAACTGCCTGTATCTACATATGTGCTTCGAAAATGCCAAAGAACCTCACTGGAATGATTTGCTGTGAATTACATATAACTAAGGGTATTTCATGCAGCTTTCCTACTATATAAGCCACTGTTGTATACGACCGAATTCCATCTCATCTAAGTTTGTACTGTAGAGAGGTGTGAAACCTAATCATTTATATTTTTTAACTCTCCAATAGTATACCGCATTTTCTACCCCGGTTGTAAATTGCAATTTATACACTGTTTTTATGTGAATATGTTCTTTCTGGAAAACTAGTTGTTGTGTCAATCATCTACCAGCAAAGATACAGAATGATTTTTTTTCAGTTTCCTTATGGTGTCGTAGTACATTTACTGTTCCATTACCATACTGTGTCTATCTCCTCTGAATCTACGGATATGAGAATGGTGAATACTGAATACAGTATGTGCTAGCATGAAACTGCCCAGTTTCTCAAGAGTTTATTCTCACTGCCTCACATGCTTTAGAGTTCGAAAACTAACTGTATGTGTATACATGTTCTTGGAAATGTCCAAGAACCACACTGGAAGTCTGGAATGATTATCTGCAGATCTTCTTAGAGTTTCTGGGCAAATCTGCCAAGAACATGCGTGTGGACTGTGTTTGAACCATGTATATGCAAGCTTCTTTACACGTAAACTTTCTCTGTTCCTTGTTCATTGCTTGCGAAACACATGCTCCCTCGACCCCTCCTCATACGTTGTAGACAAAGAAGCAGGTAGCTACTTCAGATTTTCTTGTTTGTCCTTTCATTCATATGCATTGAATTATTAACTGTTGTAAGTGGTAATCAACATCAGTAGGCAGAAAGGGTGATTGAGATTGTTAAACTTACAAGTGAGTAAGTGACATGATTGTGGACTAGTGGATTTACTGTAGTTCGTGAAATTACTTCATTTCATTCGTGTCATTTCATTTCATTCGTGTCACATGTAGCAGTATCATCTAAAACCTCGAACTCTTTATATTTTAGTGGTTGTTCATCTATTTATAAATAACTTTGTCTGGTGAGGAGATTGATTCGAAAAGTTACTCTATAACTCCAAATAGTCTCATGACAATAAAAGAAGGTGCACGGATAAGATAACTGATAACTGATAAATTTATTGATAACTAATACGTCGTATTATTTTTTAATTATAATTTTTAAATCAGTTAGTTGACTCATTATATTGTCGACATTCAACAACTACTTAATAAAAATTAACTAATCAGACCACGTTAAACACACCGTATTAACTGATCAACAATCAATCACTCTATCGGAATTCTAATCGTATTATCAACACACCTTATAAGTTTTATCTCCTTGAAACACCATACGCTTTTAAATATTCTATGAGGAGCTAGTAGAGGAATACGTCAGTGGTCTTAATGAAGAACCTCATGCCCTTGTGCGTCAGGAGATTAAGCCTGATTATTCAGTCAGCCATGCGTAATAGATCATGGTTAGTCCAAGTCAGGATCCAATTTAAAATATGATAACCTTTATCTTTTTGCAACTTGAAGTGTACGGTACAACTAATTTCCCCTGTTTAAATTAAACGCACTGGATAATAACTAGATATACTAGTCTAGTGCGTCTCTATCATATCTAGATTAGTCAGATAATTCTTTTTTAAAAACATTAGTCAGATAATTCTACTTACTTCAATTAAAATGATATAGTTTCACTATAATTAATTCGTTTAGTGATCATCATTAAGGTCATTCTTTAGTATTTATATGAAGTCAAAGAAAATTATGGTCACTATGTTTTTTTTTTTGAGGGGAATCAAATAATTTCATATATCAGCAATATGTAATCAGTACATGGGATACTCTTCTTGATACAGTTCACTCAATACGAGTCGAACCCTCAGTGTCCTGCTCTATGTGCCTACTTAAATTATGAGCTAGGCTATTTCCAGTGCGCATTACATGGCTAAACTGAATTGATGTAAAGAGCTGGGCATTCATCTTCATCTTCTCTATGAAATGACCACTAGCTATCAAACTAACAGAATGTGCCCTGAGTTCTTGGATCACAGAGAGACAGTCACTTTCTAGTATTACCGAGTACCAACCCTTTTCAGCCGCAAGGTCCATACCAAGCGCAGCAGCTAATACTTCAGCGGACTCCGCACTTCGCACTCCGTATACGATTTTTCTTTTCCAGTACAGGACCTCCCCTTCACTGTTTCTCCCAACAACTCCTAATCCAGCCGTATTTGAGTGGCTGTCAAAAGCTGCATCGACGTTTACTTTCACATGGCCCCGTGGAGGAGATTTCCAACTTGTTGTGTTCGTCTGTGGCAATGTTGGCTTGTATTTCGCTTGAGCTTCTGTGAATCTCTTTAGATAATCCGTAGCAAAGCTGACTAGAGCTAGTGGCTCCGTACCCTCACCGCCGTGTATTACCTTATTACGAGAAAACCATATGCCCCAGCAAATGCAGACGAAAAGAGCAAACTGGTCTTTATTCAAGCATTTCCGTATGTACTGCACCCAAGACCACAAGTCAGTGTTGACTGCTGAGATGATGGCATCCGGTATTGATGATAATGCCCATACGACTCTGGTATATGGACAATGGAGAAACAAGTGCAGCGATTCTTCTACTGTATCCTTGCAGAACGCACATAAACCGTCTATCCTCACTTTTCTTTTGATCAAATTACTCCCTGTTGGTAGCCCAGCTTTCAACATTCTCCAAAGGAACACCTTAACTTTATTTGGCGTGTAAATCTGCCAAATGAAGGACCAGTCTTGCTTCTCTGCCGAACTGCTAGATGCCCTTCCACTTGCTTTTTTTGTCCGTTTCAGTTCCCGCGCCACGTGGTAAGCCGATTTTACTGAAAAATGACCATTTTTACTGAAGTACCATCGTCTCACGTCAATGCTATCAGAGCCACATAATGGAATTTGTTTAATTGATTCAACATCCTCCTCCCAGAAGAATTCTTCCAGCAGCTCTGTATTCCATGTGTAGCCCCCTGGCTCAATAAAATTCGATACTGCAATTGGAGCGAAGTTGCCGAATGAAGGTGTGAACGGGCGTCTACTTGAGTCTCTTGGTATCCACGGGTCTGCTTTTGCGTCAATCTGATTTCCTGAGCCCACACGCCATATAGTGCCATGTTTGATTAGATCTAGAGTGCCATGGATACTGCGCCATGTGAACGACGCGTTCGTAGGTAGTTTTGCATCAAATATATCTTCTTGAGGAAAGTACTTCGCCTTTAGTATCCTGCTCAGGAGTGCATCCGGGTATTGTAGTATTCTCCAAACTTGTTTACCTAGTAGAGCCGTATTGAAGGCACTTAAGTCGCGGAAACCCATGCCCCCATCCCTTTTGCTATCACAGAGAGAATCCCAATTTGTCCAATGAATTTTCTGCTGGTTCTTTTCACCCCACCAGAAATTAGAAATAATGGATTCTAGTTCATGAAGCAAATATTCTGGCAACTTGAAACATCCCATCACGTAGGTCGGTATAGCTTGTAATACTGCTTTAATCATCACCTCCTTTCCGCCTTAGACAGATGTTTTTCTCCAAATCCTTGTGTTTTTGCCCATAATCTTTCCCGAATCCAACTGAATACCTCGCGTTTGGAT
>JAYMSL010001395.1:0-17433 GCA_036897195.1 Plantago coronopus
CTTAACAAACATAAAGTTGAAGTTCTTATGAAAAAAAGCATCTAAGCTTTAGGAAAAGAACCCCACAGTATAAATCAAAATCAATTCCATGCCACAATATAAATTAACAACACTACTCAGTGCATTCCCCTTATCTATAAGGGAAACTTGTAAGAGTTGCTTTCCCTGATGCTTAGGGAAAAAATGGTTTTTTTAAGAGCTATTATTATCCCCATTTGTCTTATTTATGTATATAAAATTACCAAGTCACTATCTCTAGATAATGCAGTAGACCCAGATCTAACCTATCGCTAAAGAAAAAGGATGCAAGTTTGCAAAGCTGCGGAGGGTGGGGAAGCAATGAATATCAAGATAGATATGAAATAAACAGGATAAGACGAGATAAAATGTTTACCACAGCGAGGTCCAAACAGTCCGTGCCCAATCACATACACCTTTGATCCAGGAGAAGGGTAATTAAAATCCACAACAATTGGGCAGAGTTGATGAGGAGCAACCTCAAGCTGCAGTAACGCGATATCCAAAGGTCCTTTGGAGATATAAACAGCACTAGCACCAACCCACATCCAAGGATCTGTAAAATCAAGGCGTACACGAATATTTATGTGGCTTATTCTAGCACTACTGCGGCTGGATATTGTACTCTCATATGGCTGAAAAATATCTGCTGCTTTTCTGTTCCTTGGGAGTAAATTCGGGGTTGCTTTTGCACCACTAATCCCGACCTTTAGTTTGGTTTCATTTCTTCCAAGTTCTAAAGCTGTTTTGCCAAACCTCCATGGCTCAAGGAGATGAGCGTTTGTAAGAACTAGGCCTTGCTTGTTTAGCAAGACGCCAGATGCCCATGACCCATCCTCAGTAGTAATAAGACAGATTGAAGCCATTGCCTTCTTGACTGGAGATGGCAATTCATAACCTGGACTAATTTGCTTAGGCAAATTCACGGGCTCATTCTTGTAATCCTTCAGCGACAAGTTTATTATTGTACTTGATGTCCCATCATCATAATTGATTCCTTGCCATGTAATCTGGTGCTCCAGCAAGTCGCTGCAGGCTGATGCAATGGCTTCCCATGGTATCACAAGCTGCCAGCAACAGCTAAGATCTATGGTTAGAATTATATTGAAAAGTTTGAATGCAAGCATTATCTTGGTTTTAATGTCATTAATCTAGACAATTTTATGCAGACAGTCAATCATCTTTTGAGTCAACATAACCTAACAACCAACATATAAGTGGCGAGTGAGGTGTTGGTATGACCAAGGGTATTGCTATTGTAGTAATGTATATATAATCACACAACCCAATTACAAATCAATTGTAATTTGGATTGCATTGATTTGTATAATACCCATGGCACTGAAGTACACTTCACAATTCACATACATCACAGCTCTTCTAATCTCCATTTCTTTCTCATATTCATAATCTCGATTTCTCAATATAAGTTCATTAAAACAAAAAGTTGTTCAGGCTAAAATATTATCTTCATTCTTCAGTAACATTATTTATAAATTGACACCCATGATAATTATGTATTGATAATATTATAAATCTTCAATAAAATCCATACCACATCTGTTCTTATACTAAATATTATGTAGCTAAAATTACACTTCGTCAACCACTTGTGTCACATTGATGGGGTTATAAAGGTGGCCGAGTGGTAGGATTCTGGAGTAGCACAGGAAAGGTCGGGAGTTCGAACCCGGCTGAGGCATAAGAGGGTATATATAACTATAAGGTGGTAAAGGAGTAGTGTAGGGTAGGGTAATTAGATTTGTCGTTTCAAAAAAACATTGTGTGACATTGGTACACTACGTATAATTGAAGTACGAAAATAAAAAACAGATTAAAAAAAATCTTAGTATTGCGTGTTCCTTAGAATTCTAGCATAAATTCACATTGGAATCATACTTAGTTCCTTAGTAAAAATAAAATGAACTTCAAGCATAAAGCATTTAATGAAAGTGAAATGAACTCTGTCATCACATACTTATTAACCAACACCTAGCTTAAGCCAAACAAAAGTAGGGAATTTCATTTGCTTCTCTCTATATGCCTGGAATACAGTTTTTCCAATCTTGCAATTATATGGCACTTCTTCAGAATACCCATATACATAAAGTCATTTTCACCTGATCTCCCTCTACTTCAGTACTTCTAAACAATCTCTAACTACGACAACTGTCCAACAAATAGTTTCACGACGTATGCGAAGTTAACATGCAAACCAACATACTGCCCCCTCATACCTGAATTTCGGTCCCACTCATCTTTTGTCGTAGAGGGCGACTCAGAAAACCAACAAATTGAGAATTCTCATTGAATACTGGGCTACCTTCCATTCCTGAAATTTTTCAATCCGGTATATCAGCGACTGGGAATAAAAAAAGAGTCAAGAATGACATTTCAGGAAGATAGCACGCACCAGGAAGACACCTAATATCAGCCATCAATAAAGATCTTGGAGAAGTTTTGGGTGGATAGCTGTTGCTTATCGAGCCGACAGAAATACTGCAATTTGGGAAAGGCTTTGAGGTCGCATCATAACATAATAGGGGAAAAGAGTGCAAAAAATCTCCACATTATATCACAATACATGCATGAAATTACCGCACAGGACTCAGAGGCACAAGAAAACGAAAAAGAAGGAAAAGAATTGGTAACAGGATAGGTTATTACTTGTTGAAGAAGTGCAAAGGAGACAATATGCCAAAAGGTGAACCCATTGCGAGAACTGTATCTCCTCGTTTGGGTACACATGTTTGCAACTCCAGGGAATCCTGTAAACAAGACCCAGTGCTATCACTCACAAATGATACTAGATAGGCGTCTTATCATTTCCGTGGAAGTGATATACCACATAAAAAGGTGTTAAAATTGATAACACTAATTCTTTTATAATGTATTCATAATGAGCAAAGTAGTAAGGTAGAGGTAATTTGTAATATCACTATACCATAGAACATTTCCGTGTAATTTCTAGCAGGGCAATCCTTGAAGTTGATCGTCCCATGACAGTCGGATTGGTCAACTGTACTCCTACCATGGGCCACTGGTTCTGGGAAAATGATTGCTCAACCTGAAATCATCAGTTGATAGCTCCTGTTACATAATACACCACCTATGCAGTTAATTCTTGTAATGTTTGCATACACGCTTCCGAGTTTTATGAAATATTATTATTATTATTATTATTATTATTTAAAAAGAAACCAAAAGTAAAGATGAAATAATTATGTATCTCAAAGTCAGTCTTAAGAATCAGAGGAAAACTTCACAAGTGATGAAGATTTTTTTTAATACGAATTTGTCTTTTAGTCAACATAGTGTAGACCATAGCTAAACCTAGCAAACCCAAGGTTTAGATAGCAAAGAATGAAATATCTGAAGGTAAGCTATTATGCAAAGTCTGTGTACAACCATGTATTACTATGGGAAGTTCACAGCAGAAATGATATGACATTTAAATGTTGCCTTATGACCAACATAGGGTAAGTCTTCTGATTACCAATATTAATTGCAAACTTAATTTATTAACCTATTCAATAGTAAACAGGAAGCATATGGAAAATCTTTGATTTTGCATGTACATGATACTTCTCTTGTTTACCTTGGTACGCCTTCAGTAAATCAATTCCCACCCATATCATTGAACTTTCATCAGAAGAAAAAATGGGACAGAAACAAATATAAAGTCCCAGCACATATGGAATACAATTGCATAACTCTAATCAATTTAATGAGAAAATTTCATTTCACACTAAAATATTTTTGCTGTTTTCCATTTTGCACTAGCCATCTTTTTCTCAGTTTGCAGTTTGCACCAAAAACTTTACTCATAATTACACTATGCACAAAGGCTTAACAGCAGTTAAGTTTTGGCGTTAGTGAGAGTAAAAAGGACAATATACATATTAAATTAAAATAAAAAAATTAAACCTTCAAGCACCATTAATGGAGCTTGAAATGCTTTTTCAAGCTCCATTTATGGCTCCGTTCACATCTGGGTGGAGCTGTGCTACTCCGTCAATCCATGGCCCTTCAAACATTATTGCGGTATTTAGCCGTACACTCAGTAATTGTATTGGATGGGCGATAGTCTCGATTTTTTATCTTGGCACTGTTGATTAAACACGTCTTCCGTCTTTGTACATCATATTTGCAAAAATTAAGGTTCTCAGTATCCTAAACAGTGTTTAGTTCGACACAAATAATGAAGCCAATCTCTAACATCAGTTGTCGTTCATTGATGAAATGTCAATTAATCTTGATTGCTAATGGAGAGGAGCAGCCACATCTACATTAACGGTGGAGCTTCAACCTCCATTGAAGAAGAAAATTAGGAGAATATGGTGTTTTGAAACATGTTTCGGAAATCGGGGTAACTTTGAGATTTTTTAATAATCTCCAGCCAACCTTTGTGCATTTTGCAATTATGAGTAAAGTTTTTGGTGCAAAATGAGAAATAAATAAGGTTTTTAGTCCAATATGAAGAACAACAAACAGGCTTTAGTGCAAAACTGCAAATAGAATTTTCTCTAATTTATTAATCTTTAGATGGAGATTGAAAGCTGTGTAAGCTGCTAGTTCTGAAACAATGATAATTGCTTCTCAAATTAGGGAAAGAAAGGGAGGAAAAATGAGACTGAAATTATTCTTTAAGCAAAATACATGTAGATAGAGGACTGCGATGACAACGAACTTTTCGCCTGATATTCATCTTTGGCATACGGACTTGGAAGTTATTAAGGGACTAAAACATGCTGAGTTTAGTTACGAAGCCCACAAACTTTCTAAGTTTCAGGGTAGCATCTAGCTACCCCATGATCCAAAAGCTAAATATTCCCATGGAAATGCACGACAGTAAATTAATCGGAAGTTATATTCTTAGAAAGACAGCAGGTGGAGATGATGGTAACGTAGTTACCTCTGCACTCGAATCGTCTATGGTATGCTGAGAACCCCGGCCATGAGAAGCTAGAGACCAACCAACCTCCCAACCACTTTCCACTGACGCACATGAAGCTTCAATCAGAGACTGAACAGCAGTTGAAGATTGGGGAATGTCGACCTTCACAAAATCAAATCATCACAATGGAACATCCTCGTGGAGATCATCAATACTCTAGTGAAAATTAAATAAACTCAATCTTCATTTTTTTAGGGTGTAAACTAGGGCATAAAGGATTTTTTTTTTCAAAAAAGACTTCCAGCATTTGGTGCAGTAAGACCGTAAAGTAACAACCATATAAAAACACATATCAGATGAGTGGACCACTAAAAATGTGGGAAATTGCTGTTTAGATTTATCATTGGTCATATGGTAAAATACAATGATATACATTGACATTTGATTGTCTTTAGAGGCTTAACAAGAATAACATTTGATATAAAATGGATCCCACTAATAACAATGGAATGCATAATTACCATCTACTATACTAAGTGCAGCTAAAAGGAAACTAACTATAACTTAATGCACAGTTGAAGGGCATAAGAACTTTAATTAACTTCCAAATTTAATGCTTACCAGCTTTAATAGTTCGGCAGAGATCCAAGGTAAAGCATCCCCGTTTCCTTCTACCACTGTTTTGTCCTACTCGTCAAAACAAACACTGTCCATATCAGGTATTGTCCACAAGTTACGTGGTAAAGAATTTCTCCAACAGCAGACTATACCTCCAACAATACGTCAATCTTAACACCAGGTACCAAACTAGATTTTCCCTTCAAGAGAAAAGAAAAAGGGAGCACGGAATGATAAGTAAACAACTCAAAGATAGCAACAGCCTGTAAAATATTCAACGTATTACAACTAAACAATATTTCCCAACCTCAAGTACGTTCTTTTCACGATATTGTTGCATTACAAAAGGTTCGATCACTGATGCTACTGTCAAAACCAAGAGAGTCTCCATGGATTTAGGTGTACTGACACTACTGGTATCACCACTTTGAGAGGAGGCCGGCAAAAGCGTACCCGAAGCTGAAAGTGTCGTTATACCAGAACTGCAGAAACAAAAGACACTTACTTTTAATTAAAGTATGCCAATACAAATTCATCTTAACAGACAAAGACCCCTTTCAACTTGAGTTATTCATCTTCAATACACACAAACAGCTTCCTTACACACAAACAGCTTCCTTCGTTGTTGCTAGGTCCCAATTACAAGAAGATACTTAACTCATTATGTATGCATAATGATCAGACACCAGAACCTACTTTTCTGCCCAATTATAACTCAGACACACTGCTAATTCAGTACCCTTACTTCCCGAGGCTCTAAAATCCTGCTAAACAATTTCATTGTTTGTATGAATCTAACACAGAATCGAAACTGCCAAACAAATGCCCAATTAAAGATGTTGAAACAACAATTTAATGCAAATTTGATAGCTGAATATCAAGTTAAGCAGGTGAATGACTGACTTGTAGTGATGAAATGCGTGGTTTCGCATTTTAAGCCCCTTGGGATCCTAAGAGCAGGCAAGTTTAAAAGCCCCATTAAAACATGAGAATGAACAAGAGAATAATTGAAGGAATAAATAAGAAATAGAACTCACTGGGCCTTGAACTCTGACCATTACAGAGAATTTTCGGGCGAAATCGGCGACCTCAGAGAGAGCCATCTGAGATACGGGTAGTCTCCGGTGGTCTGATGATAGACAAGTTTTAGGGGTTTGACTTTGAAGAGATGAAGGGAGTAATCAATTTCCGTTTGGTTTTCCGGGAGGAAGGTTGAAATTGAATGATGTTGACACGTAAGAAGGAATTGGTTAAAGTGACAATTCCAGATCACGAGGCATATCTGCAGCAGACCAGACGCCATTATCACTACTCTAGTGCTTCTTATCTCTCATTTGCTCATGTAAGACTGTTAGTCTAAAACACACTTAGTTTGATTTAATTGATCTGAACTGAATTTATATTTATTTACTATAGAAAAATAATTCACATATCTTACCACTTTGAATGAAAAATTCAGGAAGTGGTGCATTGGTAAAGGTGCAGGTGTATTACCTCTTAAAAAAAAACTTTGATTAATGAATCATCAATAAATTTCATCTCCGGAAAAAGCTAAGACCAAACAAAAATATTCCAATAACCTACCTGAAGGGAGGCTCCCTCGTGGTGTATTTGTAGTGCAGGCTAATTGAATTGTCAATCTTCACGAAATGTCATATTCCAATAAGCTATATGAAAGGAGGCTCCCTCGTGGTGTATTTGTAGTGCATGCTAATTGAATATTGTCACTCTTCACGAAATGTATTGTAAAATATGATTCTATAAAGTATACTCACTACATATATATGTGGGTGATAGGCTTGCACTTAAGTACGTATGCAAGTGCTCAACATATCACAAGAACTTGGTTAACTCAAGGGTGTAAGAAGAAAAATACTAAACAAATTTAGACTTCAACAAAGTGAATCTAAAAGTAAATAAACGAACCAAGATGGTTCTCCTCTACATAATCTTATCCTAAACTACCCTTGGTCTATCAGTTGACTCTTTGAAGCACACGAGTCTCCTTCGACCACTACTTAAATGGCAGGACGAGGGTTGTCAATTAATGATAAATTCAAAACTAAAACCAATACTTCTTCTTTCTCTTTTTTAATAGGGAAAGAGGGAAGAAAAAAATCCGCACTAAAACCTCTTCCAAGTCTAAACACTTTTGTATCTATTTTATTGTTATCAATCACCTTACTCCTTGCTCGGTATACAAAATACTTATCTCGTGATTTTTGTTCTTTATTGACACAAGCATGAAAGTCCAGTGCGTTTCGAACATATGAACTCCTTTGGATTCATCTATTTCTCATAATCAACATTGTACTTCATCATTTCTCCACACACGTTTTTCCAAAATCATGATTGGTTTTTCCAAATACAAACCCATATCACAGAAACAAAGACAATATAAAATCAAGATACTACTAATCATTCATAAATTTCATCAAACACAGTGTGTACAAATAAACCATTGAAGAATATGTCAATCCAGAACGTGCGATTTGGATATCAAGTGCAAGCAAGAGGAATCAAAAGAGCCAAGATCAACCCAATCACATCAGCGAACAATTGAAGAAGTCCTAATTAGAGAGTGTGTGTTGTTTTGTTAATTACACGTACTTGGTATTTATGATATGATGGATGTTAGAAATTTGGGAGGAATTATTAGTGATATGTTCTGTTAGACTGTTAGTTTTAATGAGGGAGTGTGTGTTGTTTTGTTAATTACAAAGAAACATTTTATGTTTTCTTAATTATAGTTAGGCATTTAGTTATTAGTGCTTTGTAATTCGTTTATCTAACAAAAAAAAAAAAAAACAAAGTACTTAATATTTGTGATGGATTATTTAAAAAAAATATATTCGTTGATGTTTGACTGGGCAATATGTGGACTAATATTTGACTTTTTTTTGTTAATATTATGTTGTTATGTTATTTATACAATGTTTTAGGATAGAAGTGCGTTGATAAATCATATAGAGAGACGCACTTTGTTTGGTTTTTCAAATGTTGTTAATTTGGTTGTTGGACTAATGTTTTGTAGACTAATTGGACTAACTTTTTCTTCATTTAATGAAAAAGACCTTTTCTTTAATGATCTTTAATGATCAAACTACATGGTTGTTCAGATTGATGTGAGAACTTCTCTCTCTTCGCTTTTCACGGCTTTAACGAAAAACCATTCTGTAGCATATTATAGAAGCTTTTAGTGTAATGCAAGCCAATTTCGTCTATACAACGCGTAGATGTTAATTGTAAGAAGTCGAATTCATTTTTACACTCAACAAACTCATTAATTGGTGATTGCCCTCTCTTCAATTTTCTTCTAAACTTTGTTTCTCCAATGATCATTGGTGGATAATACGTTTTTTTTCAGATCTTGGGTGAATTAGTAAATGATAAAATAAGAACTAATGTACAGAAGTGCAGTTTGTGCCTTAGAAGCTTCAAGCGTACAAGGTGGGTGAATTAGGTGACCTAGAACACGACTATAATAGTGGATAAACCACAAACATAAAAAGTTGTAACATTCCATAAGTAAGCTAAATTTGAGAATGAATGAGAAAATTTACAACCACATTGTCAATAATATAATGTTGACTTGTTCTACATAATCTAGTTACTGTTAACTATATAAATATTAAGAAAATAAATCATCTTTAAAAAATTGCAAATTCGATTGCTATTTATTGATATTTCATAAACCAAAATACTATGGCCTACAAGTCACTTCAACTAGGAAATCATAAAATAAAATATGATTCTTTGGGACGAAAAAACAAGTAATCACCAGAATTCCAAGTGAGTGTATTGATCAATATAAAACTAACAAGTCACTTCAACGATGTTTGCTCCTAGTATCCCCACTGTACATCCTGTAATAAAAAGGGTTAAAAGGAAGCGAAAAAATTAGTTTCATCACCACTTTCAAAATTAGTTAAATGATCTTTGCACACCAAGTTTTATTACAACCATTGTATACAAATGTCCTCACATTTGTCCCCTTTTTTTATTAAAAAAACAATTCATGTTGGGCGTCCGGGTGAAGGTTTTACATTTCATTCAACATTGCTAGTTTTTTAAACATGCCATTATTTTCATGAAACATATTTACAACGTTACCATATTTTATCACTTTCTTTCGTTCTTTTTTATCTGAAAACAACTATGTTTTCTACTATTAATATCATGTTGCATTTATTTTCATATACGGAAATAAAAATTAAAATGTAGCAACAGTTTTGTAAAGGAGGGAGTATATAAATATCAACCATTGATACTATAACGTCACACATAACGTACCAATCATAGACAGTGGGGGAGTTAGGTTGTGGCTTGTCAAAGATATTAGATCCGATATCCCTTGTGGCCAGATTGCTTCCAGGGTGGAAAACACTCCTCCACACATTATCTCTTTTCGATGCGTTTGGAGACATGTTGCTCGGGCTTCCTGGTGTCGGTGGAGTCCCTGGACTCCCTGGCATCGAGAACGGCCCTTTGAACTTTGCACTTCCCTCTCCACCATCTAATTTTAAAATGTTGTACAACGGTGACCATTAATTAAAACTGTGTTATATTAGTATTCCTCTAATATATAAGTTATTTGATATATTTAACTTTCTACGAACATAACAAAATTTATGCAACATGCCTTGTGCGTTTAAGGGCATGGAGAAGACCCTTTTGAGTTGTTTGAGACCGCGTTCGGGTTGAGGACCTGCAACGACATCATCCCAAAGGTGATCAAGTAGAACCATTTTTCTTATCTTTTTTAATTTTTTTTAAATCCTTTTACTCCTATTCTTCAGTGAGATGTTAATGTGGATGTATAAATAGAAATGTTAGTGCTTAAAGATCTCCTAAAATTTGTCAAATATACTATTTCAAGGTTTATAAGATATTGTTAACCACAAATTTTCACAACCTCCAAATAAATATAGAAAGAGGTAAAGGAAATTTGTAGTTGGTCATCTCAAAAAAAATTTGTAGTTGGTGTTATGATAGCCCCACAAATTTTTTGGTCAATCAAAATTCAATAATAGTAATAGCGACAAGGAAGCGCAACTTAGTTGTTAATGCGCTTACACTCCAACCATCAGGTTGGGGATTTAAGTCACCTTGGTCGTTTTTTAAAATGAATTCAGTAAACAGTAATAGTGTATTCAACATCTTAAGCAGCCCAGTCGCCAGTTTGGTTGGGTCCCTGACCAGTTTTTTGGTCATCATCGTTACCGCCTACTCTTTTAACAGGTTGAGTCCATTCCAAATAGGTCATGACTCACGAACTATGTTTCGTAAGCCGGAACCGAAGGTTATGCTAGACAGTCTCAAAGAGAGATTGAATCGGGATTTGACCGGTGTTGTACAGGAGACAGGAGTTATACCAATTTATCTGATTATTGCCGGAAACTGTGAAGGCCGAAATCAGGAGTTCAGCCGGTTCTACCATAAGGTCGAACTCGAGTTTTCCATGCCCGGTTCTAATTCGGTTCGGTTTCTTAAACACTACCAAAAGTGCACCGATGGAACATCAGGGGAAAACGTTTTCTTTTCCAAAAATAAATACTCTACCTACAAAACTAGCGCCACTTGAACGGAGAAGAATTAGGGTTTTATTTGCCACTCACTCAACCTGAAACCCAACTTCTCCAAAGTCCATTAATGGCTACAAGAATCTCAGCAATGGAGCAACAAGCCAGACCGGGTCTCCGGAAAACCCGTTTTTGTGAAAGTGGAAACCTTGAAACCAGGCACAACCGGACACACTCTCGTTGTCAAAGTAGTGAGCGCAACCACCGTCCTCAACAAGAAGCCTAGAAACTCCGATTTCCGTGCTTCTGTTAATCAGAATGGTAAAATCTCCGAGTGTCTCGTCGGGGATGAGACCGGAAGTATCCTCTTCACTGCTCGAAATGCACAAGGTTTCGCTTCGTTTACCTCTTATCATTTTGCTCCGTTTACAAACGAATATAATGATTTGAATTACTTCTTCTTTCCTTTCATTTGAAGCTCTTTTTATTGGTACGGTATGCTTTTGGGATTTCAAATATGCTAATTTTATTGTCTGCTTGATGCTTATGTGTTGGAAATTGCTGAAGAGAAGTGTGAAAAAGGAAACAGCACGGAAGTGTCTCGCAGGCTCTGATTAAGTAGTATGGCTCTGCTTGTCCAAGGAATTTCTATAGATTCCTTCATATTGATTAATAATAATAGTATTGTTACGTGTTCGTCCAGAATTGCAGCCTACTAAACTGTATTGGCAGTTAAGTTATCTGGTCTGAAGTTGTTTAGCTGGAGCATTTGGTATTAGTTAGTTTTGTACCCCCTAAGCTTTCTGTGGGTTCTTTTCTTTTGTTTTTGTATTTAGCTGCTAAGCATTTGAGAGATATATGTTCTGTTCTGATTTTTGAAAAGAGTTCCGTAATTGCTTTCTCCATTCTTTTCTTTTGTGTGATTGATGTTCCTTCGCTGATCTTGTTGTGCCTATCAGTATCTTCCTCTACATTCATGTTTGTTAACTGCTGTAATAAGTCACTTACATTAGGAATCTCGGGAAGTTGGATCTTTCACTGCTTTAATAAGTGACTGACCTCTCTCATTAGGATGATCCCTGTGACCTGCAAAGTCGAAATTTCCATAGAGTGTAATTCTTGACACATTGTTAACACATACACGCGGTTTCGTTGGAGAGTGGCCCTTTTTTATTTTAAGGAGCATGTTTGCAAAAATAAAGTGAAGATAACCGGGTCTCCCCAGACTTCCCATTCGTAAATGGTCTTCCGTTTGTGCACATCTCATTAGTCAGGCTTTAGTGTATTGATCACTCTCTTTGCAATTGTCGGTCTAAATATTCTAACTAGATGTAAGACAATAGGTAGCTATTCGTCCTCTGTATATATTGATCTATTGGTCTATTGGTTGTCTTGAATTATAAACTCCAATGGTTTTACAGTAGCTGCAAATTTCCCTGTCAGTATTTATATGTTGATCCTGTATATTATGTGCATTGAGTTGTCATATGTTCTCTTTGCAATGCTAACATGTTTAGTGCGCTCATTCTTTGAATGATCGTTCTTCACATCATGTTGATTATCTGATGTCTGAGGTCATAAATCAACAATTTCCATTCAAAACATCTGTTGATTGATCTTTTTCATCAGTTGACTTGATGAAGCCTGGTAACACTGTGATACTCCGGAATGCAAAGATTGACATGTTCAAGGGGTCCATGAGGCTTGCTGTGGACAAGTGGGGTCGTGTTGAGGCTATTGAACCTGAGAAGTTCACCGTCAAAGAAGACAATAATTTGTCACTTGTGGAGTATGAGTTGGTTAACGTCGAATCTTGAAAGTGCCAACATAAAGTTATGCTATTGGAGTCTAATTAGCATGTGACTGAAGATTTGGTACATACAGATCTTGGTTTTCCCACCAGACAAGTGAAAATAATTTTCAGGAGAGCCTAATCTTGGGTTTTGACGGTCGGTGTGTAAAAAACATCTGTTAGTTTTTGTCAAATATGGAAAGAAAATTCTGCAAAGGCTTTCTTAGATGTTAGATGTTGTGTGATTTCATAATGCTCTGCTGTAAATCCTCGTTTACATTGAATGGAATTTCTGAATTTCTATTCGTATCATGCGACTTGATATTACTTTACCATTGCAAGTGTAATTTCTTGAAATAATTGCATGTTATGGGTTCGGTTGTCATAACTCATACTTTCATTGATCAATGCAGATCTTTGTATAAGCTAGTAATGTTTAATCTGAAATCAAGTCGATGGTTGTTGGTGCTGCCTTAGTTTTTTCCTGGACTTTTCTTATAGGCTCTCTACTCTCCTTGGTTTACTTTGAATGCGTTACAGGCGTCCAGGTCTAATTGCACAACAGAACGAACAGTGTAAATAGACTAGGATTTTAGAGACGGATAGGTGTGACTACACCAATCCTGCACTGTCATCCACCTGCGACCTGCCTGTCTCTTATGATTGAGTAAATATTGGCAGTTTTGAGAGCTACTAAGATGTAGCGTTTCCGTATTCAAAGGACCCAAACTTGAAGACCTTCAGACTTCAGAGTGTACCTAAACTCGACATAGAACTTCTCCTTGTAGTACAGTTGGGCGAAAGAAGAGTTATTCATAGCAATTGAATTTCAAATTTGAAATATGATCATTATTTCCCGTAGAAGTTCACCGTGCAATGCAAGATAAGACCTGACATTTCCCAGAACTAGCCTTACAAGTTACAACAAATTTTGGTAATAAAATAAAAATTAATAAAAATAAAAACTAGTTAGTTTTTAATACTTATCAACTTAGAGTTTCAACTTTGAACTACATTGAAGCACCCATATTGCAACTGGCAGCAGTATTTTGTGTCCATTCACATCCATGGAAAAATCACGAAAAGCACCGGATCTCAACAAATTTTAAGTCATCCATCTACATGACATAAGAAAAGAAAAACTTTTATTGAAGGTCCTCAGCTGGTAGTATTGAATGATAAGTTACATGTAGCTGAAAATCCAGGCTAAGCAAATAGAATAGATATCAACTCAGGTCTAAAGTAAGATTACAAGCTTCAGCTTAAACCTAAAACAGATAATTAATCTTCAATGCCCAAAATCAGCGAATGAGCAGTGTCACAACCCTAGAAAGGAAAAAGCCCACGTCAATTGTTAAGAAAAACCCTGCTAGGAATTCGATTACTTGTTGAGATTTTCACCTAATTTGAATGAACAAATATTATAGAGCACATAAACAATGCAAATTTAACTTCATTCAATTCACAGATAAATTTGAAGCTTCATGGATCTGAATTCTGATTATCTTGTATGATAGTAACAGGGCAACTTGTTGCAGAGCTTATTAAGTACCTTCATAGAAATTTACAAAACAGCCATTTTCATCGTAAGAGATCAACTAAACTTGCTGATCTTTATATTTCATGGTCTAAATAAGAAAACAAAGGGAACTACAATAAATCGTCTTTTCGACGTAGATCAAGAATTCACTCATGACTCTACATAACAGGGATTCTTCTAGTGCAATGTAAACAAGACTTCACCCGAACCATCCAAGAGTCATCATACATCATCGTTGCAATCTGGTGAATACCATATATTAGCATTAATGATAAAGTTTTTGGACTGAATCCAAACTGATAACTTATAGTATATCCTAAACATGTGAAATGCACATGTACACAATGTCCTAATTTATTTGAAGCAAAAAAAGCCAACCACTCAACACCAAAATAAAAATAAAAATTTAGTACTCCTAAAAAGTGACCGCAAGCACTGGCTTCAAGTTATAAAATTTCGAGCTCACAGAGGATTTGAGTTTTTATTTTCTTTGAAATTGGTAATTACACCTCCTAGTTCAAAGTGCATGGGACTGACTACTGAGCCTTCCTATCTCTGAACACTGGTAGTGAAACAACAAAGTACGGGCAAACAGGACCAATTATAAAGATTATCTACAACAAGAAGCTACAATCATACCGTTATCCTGATTCCAATATAAAGAATAAACATGCATAAATGATCAATGCATGATACACACCCCCTATAATAACCATGCATCACTAGGAGACTAGAATAATTATAGATACGCGTGGCTATATGTAGAGAGTTCGAATATGCCAACCAGCCAATTACATCAGCGAAGGAAACGATCAAGAACAAGCTAATGATAGTAATCACACCGACAATGACTAGGAACACAGAAGGAATGCAATTGAAAAAGTGGCACACTCTTAATCATCATAAATACATAACTGAATAGTTTCCATTTCCTAGGCAGCAAGTAAAATCAAGTTGTACATAATAAGTTTACTAGCCAAGCCATATCTCCAAAACCCAAAAATATTCGAAATTCAATAACGGAGAAGATAATCAGAGACAGTACCTTCTATACTCCAACCGTGTCCGCGAGGAGCAACAGAAAGCATCGAATTCAGCAGAGCCGAAGCAGTGGCTGTGTGGTACGGCAACATCGAAACCATGCTAACGCTGCTCAACTCCACGGGAGACCTAACAAGCGAAACACATTTTAAAATGACACATTGCACGAAACTAAGAATGAATCGAAACTTGAATTGAAGCTATAACCTGAAAATTCGAGAAGGGAGCTGGGTCTGCTTTTGAGATGGGATCCGGAAGGGGGAAGGAGCTGCACGGGGCTTGAGGCCAGCGGATATTCTGGAGGTGGCGCTTCGGGCGGCGGAGAAGGCTGACCTTCCGGCGATGGCAGCCATTGATTTCGAAATGTTGTGTTGAATCAGCGATACGATCGAATGAGCCGTCGTTTCAGCTAGGGCTTTGTTCAGGGTTTTAGCTTCCAAACTCTCGTCGATTTCTAACCTGTGTTAATTGATTTCTGAGTTTTCAACCGGGACAGGCGATCTGGTCCAACCGGATCAATCCGCCAAAACCGAGTTGATTTCTTATTTTTCAATAAGTAAAATTTAGGAAAAATTACATCAAGTACCCTCATAAGCCTGAAATTATTAGTTCATGAACCAAACAAGTTTTATTACTTGACTTTTTACTATAAATCCTTCAAGTTTTTCAAATTAAATTTTAGCCTCAGTTTACGATATTATTTTTTTTCAAAACGAGTCATCTTCTATTCTTCTTCAAGCCATTTCTTCTCCAACTAAACTCTATTTATTAAACCTTCATTAAATGATAAAAGTATTGGAGATTTTTAAGATGCATCTTCATCCTTTCTTTCTTCTTCTTCCTCCTTTCTTCCTTCATCTACCACTTGCCTTTTTTTTTTTTTCTAAAAAATCTTGGCCGGAATTACGCCGGCAAGCTGCTCCCATCGGATGGCAGAGCTTGGACGGCTTCGAATCGAAGTTGTCAACAACTCCCAACAGAGTAGTTAGACAACTCCAATGGGAGCTGTAAAAAACTCCCGGTTGGGAGCCGTCTGCTCCAGTGGCGGAGTTCTGAAGAAGGCTAATCTTTCATTTTCAAAACAAGAGAAAGAAAAGTAATTTCAAATTTTTTTTTTGAAAAATGAATTATAAGTTATAATAGTTCATGTAAATAAAAAGAAATTTATGGGTGAAGATGCAATTACATAAAGTGTGAGAATTGTAGTTTAGTCCAAATAATTAAGTTGTGTTTGTTGATGTTTATTAAAAAATAAATTAGAACATCGATATAATTATTTAATCTAATGATACTCCGATGAGAAACGTGTAAGTTGTAACCAACAAGGGAGGTATGTGTAATAAACCCTAAAATTGAACATTGAATAAAGTCTTGTATTGCTTGTTTATAGTTGAACATATATTATCCTCCCTCTGTCCAATAATAATGTTACATTTTACCATTTTAAGTGTATTCCCTTCCAAATGATATATTCCATTTTCGAGGTATTCGAAAACATAATGAGGTAGTCTTATGAAAGACAGATATTTCATGTACACATGAACACATGAAAAAATTATATAAAACACCCAGACACGTGTTTAAAACAATCATAAATATGTTTCAATATAATAAGTCTCAATAATTGGTGACCTGATGGTCCGGTCACCTTGAATTCTGACCTACGATAGCAGGTCAAGTGTGAATACTTTTTTCCCCACCATGTGAACGTATTTTTCCCATAGTGCGAACACATTTTTTTCCATGGTGTGAATTCATTCTTTATACTAATTTTCTTCTCCATACAATATGTATTATCAGATAATATTGAACATAGATTAAAGTATTCATAATAATATTTTCACAATATCCCAACAAAATAAAGATAATATACTTATAAAGTCGTAGTTAGGAGGGTTTAATGACTTTATTGGAAAATTAATATATATTTATTAAAAACGATATATGAATAAATATTTGTACAAGTAGCATAACAACAATGCGCCTGTAGCTCAGTGGATAGAGC
>JAYMSL010001396.1:0-17425 GCA_036897195.1 Plantago coronopus
TCAAGTTACCAATATAAAGGTAGAGACAATTGTTAAGAACACTTACGATTAATTGATCGAAATTGGTGTATGTATATGGTCATTGCAGCAATTCATTTTATTTAGTAATAAGTCTTTTTTAAATAATACACCATCATTGGTTTTAGTAAGTGAAATTGTATTCTCGAGAAAAGAAAAAAAAAAGACAAGTGAAATTATATTCTCAAAGAGAGAAATTATAACTGAATTACAGCAGTCAACTACAATTGTAGAAAGATTTTGACTCTACCAAAAAAATAAAGAAAAAAAATAAAGAAGAAAGATTTTCACAGATTTCTTACCTTATCACTCATTTTTACCAAAAAAAATAAAGAAGAAAGGTTGACTACTAAAAATAATCACTCATCTTCACCTATAAATTCCAGACTAATTACAGTATAACACACTGCATTTGAACAGCAACTCTTGTATGACAATGGCTAGACTCCGTGTGGTACTTGCAGTGATTCTATCAGGTAAAACCAATCTTTTCCTTCCATTGCAGTGATTTCAGAAAGCATAGCAGAGATGCATTTTATCATCATTAAAGGCTCTAAAAGTTAAACACTCATTTATATATTTTTTATTTGATGCAGTTGTGATGATGGCTTCTGCGGACAAATGCAATGTAGCACATCCTGAAATCGACTGCAGGGTTGGGGATCAGAAATGCTACGATTTCTGTGTAGTGAAATATGGGTGGTATGGAGAATGTATCTTTCCTAAGGGAAAAGCTATATGTAATTGCAAGACTTGTCCTCCTGAAATGCAGAAATGATCATATATTTTTTAAGTGATAAAGCTCGCGAATAGCATAGTTCTTGTTACTTTAATTACTTGCATATGCTTCATATATATGTATCAGTACTCAAGGCTATTTCACCTATGATTCACAAAGTGGAAAACCCTGTAATCCAAATTTTATACAGCACGGACGATTCATGTCATTATGAAAACTGAAAAATTAACAAAGGTCAAATGCAACAGAAGCGAAACTGGGAGAAAATCTATAACGAAATCATCTACTTCATTGCTTGAAAACAAGACAATTTTTTGAAGACTAGAGAGTACTTGAGGACATTTTCGACTAAAAAAAACACATTTTCACGATCCGATCATAGTTGACATAATATTTCGTTTATGGGCAGAGAATATGTTCCGAACTTCCGATATTGTCATATTAATGACACAATATTGTGGATTTAATGAAATGAGATTCTCAATCAAGAGCATTTCCACAATTTGACAATTATAGATATATAGTTGACATAGTATTTCCTTTATGGTAATATTACATAGGCTCGCAAGCAGACTACAATCATTCATCACTTGCGAACTTCAATACTAGAAAGACTCTGCATTCTAACAGCTACTCTTGTATCACAATGGCTAGACTCCAGATTTTGCATCTATTGGTACTTGCAGCAATTCTATCAGGTAAAGATAAAACTTTTCCGTTCATTACTAAACATAGATTAAAGATAAGTGTTTTGCAAACATATATTAATTGCATTTTGATCTGCAGTGGGGATGCTAGCTCCTATAGCTAATGGGGAATGTTATGAGATACATCATGAAATTCTCTGCGAGGACGGGAACACTGATAAGTGTTCTGATTTCTGCAAGCAGAAATTTGGCCCGGCCACCACTGTCCAATGCATAGAAGCAATTGGAGAGGAAGGTCCTTTCTGCGTTTGCAATGACTGTCCCAAGCCCCCAAGATGATTTTAATGTATTATGTTTCTATTATGTAGTTCAAGGAAAGCAGGGCTTCCCTTTACTTATCTATGTATGATGTATCAATATACGTGTCTCATTTTGAGTCGAATCTTCATACAAGCACTGTGTACAAGAACATAATAATTTGCATACCAGGACAAAACAACAATTATTAGCAAAATAGTATCCTACATACTAGTAACACAAGGGCAAAATCTATTAAACAATTCATGTTTGCATATGAATCAAAATACAGGAGAATTTTCCAGGCAGTGTTGTTAATTGGGATCCTGCTATCTAGGAGCGTTTTCAGGACTACCCAGGATAGATACCTCTGTCCCGGATGCCAAGCATCCCGGTAAACCCGGGCACGCGAGACTGTGAATGTTGGGGGTGATTGACCAGTGCACCCTCAATTTACTTGACTTTCTTGTCTCTAAGAATGTATCGACGAATTGAAGGTTTACAGGACACTATTTCTACTTCCAGCTAGCTTATTGATTGCCCTAAGGAGATCATTAATCCATATACGAGATCTCATATATAACAATATAAATATAGGGTGATAAAGAAACCACATATACAAGATCCGGAATAGCTTTTTGCACGCTGCAATATAACAAGTTCATAACAGTATATTACCTCCATTTGCATTGCCACGAGAAACCAATACTCTGCTTGAGATCCTGAAGAAATATATTAGTACATAAACTTCATATTAGTAAGAAACCGAGCTAGTTTACTTTAGGTAGTTCTTAGCTAAAGGCTTATACGCTGAACGATTTCAACCAAGTCTTTGTTTACGGACAATTCCTTGATTGAAAGATTCATGTCTTCCTAACTAGCAACTAAAATCTCACGCAACACAAAGCCACAACTGGCAATCTTATCTATTGATGGAATACCTATTCCCATACATCTTGTTCCCAACATTAAGCCTCATCACACCGTATTTTGTTCTGGAAACACAACAATCAAGCTGCTCATTTAAACATAGAGACTGTTCTTAAGGAAATTTTCAATTGAGTAATCGGTATTGTTGTAATCATGCATTCAGTGGTCTAATACCTTTTATTTAGTAGTAACAATTTAGCACACTCCAATAGCTTCAGTAAGTGAAATCACATAACAAAATAAGATTCTCAAAAGAAGTCTCTTCACAATGTGATACTATAGTTGCATAGTTCCTATGGTAGGCATGAATACATAATTTATACAGATTATCTCTGTAATATTTCATTTACGCTAAGCATGACGGCATTCTGCATAATACTTTGTTCTGGAAACACAACAAACATGTTACTAAGTTAAAGGTATAGAAAGTTCTTAAGGACAACATCGATCGAGTAAATAGTATCGAATTATTGATGTAATTGCACATCAAGTTGTTTATGGTTTACTACTCTTACTATATAATAAGAAAATTACAACCATTGAATTTATGTAGTGGCAACAATTTATGCACTTTAATAGGTTAAGTAACATTTTAAAGACCAAAATAAGATTCTCAGTCAACCACTATTAAAGGAGCATTTTCACAATTTGATGATTATAGTTGACAGAGTATTTCTTTTATGGTCAGATTACATACAACATATTTGACTTTTTAAAAGGCTAGCAATCTGCGAAATTTATGCAGTTTATTTTAAGATTTACCTTATAAATAGGCTGGCAAGCAAGACTACAATCATTAATTACTTTGAATTTCTAGACTAAGAACACTCTTCATCCAAACAGCTACTCTTATCACAATGGCTAGACTCCAGATTTTGCACCTATTGGTACTTGCAGCGATTCTATCAGGTAAAGATAAAACTTTTCCGTTCATTACTGATCATTGATTAGAGATAAATGTTTTGCGAACATAAATGATTTGCATTTTGTATAATTGTATGCAGTGGGGATGCTAGCTCCTATAGCTAATGGGAAATGCAATGAGATACATCATGAAATTCCTTGCGTGAACGGGAACACTGAAAAGTGTTCTGCTTTCTGCAAGTACAGATTTGGTCCTGCCACTACCGTACAATGCATGGAAGCAATCGGTGTGAAAGGTCCTTTCTGCGTTTGCAATGACTGTTATCATTCCCCAAGAGGATTTTAATGTGTTATGATTCTATTATGTAGCTCAAGGAAAGCAAGGATTCCCTTTATCTATTAATCAATATAAGTTGACTCATTTTCAGTTGAATTTTCATATGAACGGAACAATTTGCTACAAGGAGAAATAATTCACAAACTTTTTACAGGACACTCAAAATAGCAGCTATATACGATATCAAGAAAAGTTTACTGATCGCCCTGAGGAGATATTTATCCAAATACGAGATCTCGTAAGCCATATTTATACAAGATCAAATAGCTTTTCACACGCTGCAATTTAACTTTGTCATAACAGTATATTACCTCGATTTGCATTTGCTATGAGGAACTTATACTCTGGTTGAGATCCTGAAGAAATGTAAATAAACTTCATATCAGTAAATCACTCAGACTGTCAACTGATTATGCTGGTTTACCTGATCAGGTAGTGCTCAGCTAAATCCTTAAATGTCGGACCAATTTCAACCAAGTCTTTGTTTACGGACAATTCCAAAAGTTTCATGTCTTCAAAACTAGCAACTACAATCATATGCAACACAGAGCCACGACTAAAAATTGGATCTATTGATAGAATACCTACTCTCATACACCTTGTTCAAGAAAAGAAACTCAATTTACAAACCAACATAATGCTCCATGTTTATTCTTCCATTAAAAAAACTCAGCAGGAAAATTAAACAAATTTTTGCCAGTGAAGAAGCCAAGTTGTAATCTAGAACCTTCCATTAAATAAATCAGCAAGAAAATGGTACAACATCAACATCATGAAAGCAGGATGTATATCGAACTAACATCAAATAATTTGTTCTCGTACATACATTGGAACTCTCATAAATAGAATCTATGTATCGAAAATGTCAGTTACCCAAGATTGGAGATCCTTGCAAAGGTACAGAAACAAGTGAAGCCTAATGATGGCTCATACTCGTCCAATCTTCTCTTTCATGTGCAACATATGCTTAGCCAAGACTTCCCTGTTGCTGCTACCAACAGGATCAACTTGCTTACAAACATGTCCTTTATAGTCGGAGTCATGATGTATAGACAAGGCAACATCTGGATGCAATTTGTCTCCACAGTCGATGATGATATTATGAAGCAAACAACAGACCAAGATAATACTTGGCAATTTCCTCTTATCAGGTCTCCACATGACCTTATTAAGTATTCTCCAACCACCCTTCAGCTGTGAAAATGCTATAACAGCCACCGACCTTGCACTTTCAAGAAACGAATTAAACTCCAACATGGAACCCGATTGTTCATCACCTTCACATGGATTTATAAGCCACGGGAGAAGAGGATACGTCACTCCTCCAACTATATATTCTCTAATCTCCTCCCCTTCAGATAACATGACATTCCCATTCAACCGTTTGCCACTTTCACAAAGTTTATAAAACCCAGAACACTTTAACAGTCTCGAAATAGGCATACCCCCAGGCCACCCCGTCACAATATCAAGAAACCGCATCTCAGAATCAACCACACCTTGAACGAACATGCTATAATTGTTCACTTGGTCACACCAATCATCCGAAGTTTGAACGGCTGGAAGAGTCATAACTATGTGCGTAGCATCTATAGCCCCACAACAGTTAGGTAACCCCGATAAAGCTTCAAAACCCGATTTGACCCTTTCCATTTGAGCAGAATCAGGCCACTTGAGGTGGTGCCTAGCACGCTCTTCCATCGCCTCAATAAATCTCCATGTGACCTGAGATACAGTCGACTGGCCAACACCAAAAGATGCTCCAACAGAAACTTGTGACTCACCGGAAGCCAACCGTCTCAAAGCAATCGCCACTTGCTTCTCAACACTCAGAAGCCTCCCCTCTATGTTAATGAGCCCCGACGGAGGTCGGGAAATAAGATCTTCTCTTACAAGTGAGCATATGTACTCAAAAGTCTTCTTAGACACCCGAAAGAAATGCTTAAAGTCTTCCTCTTCATCATCTGAAACTGCACAAATAACACAGAGCTAAACGCCTTACCACATCGTACTAATTCAATCCAAATACTCCGCTATGAAAGCAACAAAATAAAGCTAAAACATTTACAATACTTCTTCATTCAAACAAACAAAAAAATGCTTTTGGAGCAATAAGATTAAGCTAAAAGCCTTACATCACTGCATATCAATTCAATACAGAAACTCTGCTATGACAATAACATAATAGAACTAAATTCGTTACAGTACTACATTAATTCAAACCAAAAATCTAAGCTTTGGGAGCAATACGATTAAGCTAAAAGCCTCGCATCACTACAAATTAATTCAACCCAAGAAAAACTCTGCTAAGTGCTATGAAAGCTAAAAAAGCATAAGTACTGCTAAATTCAAAAGAAAAAAACAAAAGGGAAAAAAAACTAGCGGAGCAATAAGATTGAGCTAAAATCCGATTCTAAAAAGAAGATTGAGCTAAAATGCTCACCTAGAACAAAGTCCACTTGCATTGGGAATTTGGGATATGCAAATACTTAAATACTATCAAATTTCAACAAAGTATCCAAATAATCTAAAGCAGTACATCAATTGATCAATTTCAAGAAACTGAACCTGAGATAGAAGAATTCCTGTGCCAGAAAATATCCCACCATTCAGTGTCGATAGCTTTATTGTCTACAGGAGGTGGTTTTGAGCTACTAGTTTTCTTCTTCTTCTTCTTGAGCTTCTGAAACTTGTTGGAGGAATCTTTCTTCATTTTCTTGAATTTCTTTGGAGGGGCCATGTCCGTTGGTAAACAAAATGAGAAAACTCAGAAATCTTTAGATATTCAGATGTATACTAAACGCTGTCGTATTGGATGGCCCGAATTTACCCCTATTTCGGGCCGGGCCTCGTGGACCAAATTGTCATCCCTAATTCGGACTTTTGACGAGGTGTTTAGTTTAACTTAAGGTTCGATGTTAGTGAGTTTTCGTAAATTCACACAAATGCGTATTTTATAATCTCTTTTATAATTGATGTCTTGATGATGAGACGTAAGATTAGTTTTATGAAGAATTATAGATTTACACCATAATATCTTTTTCTTTTTATTCTGATTTTCGTTTTCGTCTCTATAATCTTGGTTTGTGCTTTATGGCATTTCCACTATCGAAAATCAACTCATTCCACGTATTAGAGGATTGTCCATGGGACGACTCTCCAGTATTAAGTATAGTTACATGAGTGCGGATCACATAGACTGGTCTACATAGAGACGAGACACACTATCTCAATTATTTTATCATATGATTTAGAGCCTTTTAACTTCCCAACGATGAATTATATTTCCGGAGTATTTCCTCTTTCTTCATTTTGTTTTTAACTTTTACCAATATAATTTACGAGTAGGTAACGTTTAAACACGAAATGAACGAACAAAATGAAAGGAAACTCAATTTGTTTCTATTGACTAATGAAAAAGACCAATGGTAGCTCCATTAGTTTGTTTACAGGGGACTTTGCAGTAGCATGTAGGTTCTGGAACCTTGGAAGAGATTCCGCAGAATCCGAGCGTGTGTTTCTCCCGATCGCAGTAGAGGATACACAGATCGTCTTCACCTGACTTATTACAACCCGGGATTTCAGGATGTGGTTCGCCGCAATATTCCTGGCCCGCTACCATACCTGCTGCACAAACACATACGAAAGTTAAGGAGGAGGTTGAAGTTGCAGTCTGAGACATGAACTTTATTGTTGTCGTAATTCATCCACATTTTTTGAAGTATAACAAAACTTGAGCGACAGTATAAAATGAGTTCTAACACCGAGGTTTTTTAAAGATAAATGAACAGAATGTGACATATGCTGGAGAGGAAGTTTACCTAAAAAGAGAGCTGCAATAAGTAAAATGCAACAGATTTGAGATTTAGCCATTTTTATACTGATGTTCTGTATTGCTCTGAGGACTGTGACTCTATGAAGATGATATGCAGCTCAGTGTAAGTTCACTATTTATAGGCATTGTAAAATGGCCAAATTAAGTTGATCTTTTTTACATGGAAAACAAAATTATGTTGTTCCTGTAAGTATAATGTACTCAAAATCTATGCAAATTTGGTAGAATGTTTATAAGTAAATTTAATGTACGCACGCACTCTATTTCTGTCATGGCATATTTCGCAAACACAAAATTCAAAATTCAAACGAAGTCTTCAACGCTGACCATCAAACTCTATTAAATCCAAATTACTCTTTTCACTTGTGCAGGGCTAAGCCTAAGCCTAATATTGATTATTGAGTTTTTGTTCGGTTGTTCCAATATGTACTCCATCCGTTTTGCAAACAGGGTATAATACTGGCGTGGAGTTGGTTGTTGTAGTTAATGAAAAGTATACTGTTGATTATTGAGTTTTTGTACCATTTTTGTGAAGCTCGTGGATCAAACTCGACCCGATTTGGTGTGGAGTTGACCAGTTGCAGAAAACAGAGATAGAAACTTGCTAGACAGTCTCAAGGTTGTGTTCTATAGAGTATAGACAGCATCATAAAATCCCCTGTTCCTGGACAGCTAACCTGTTCACTATTTCTCTCCATTTCCATATTTGTGTACAAAACAGAATCCGGCATAAACGCACCACCATCGTCCCGTTTAAACCGCAACATAAACCCAGATTCAGTTAATATGCATCAGCAAACTTACCTTTCTTTGGCTGAACATAACAAATGTAAGCACACTCAATGGCCATTTATTTGTATTGGCTTCCTTTAAGCAACAGCAGTTCCTGAACATATCATACAGGCCTTAAAACTATCCTCAGTCGGAAGTCTGCACAATGTACAAAAGATATTCCTAGCTTAAATATAGCAGCAGCATAGACAGAAACATTAACAAGAAAGAAACTAGGCTACATTGAACATGAAGATATACATGTCATGACTTAATCAACTGTCGAAGGCTCAACGCATGCACAAAAATTCGACTTCTTACGCCTCTGGTTCTTTCTTGCCCCACCATAGAGATAGTCTCGCAAAAGAACTCTCCTTTTAGATTCTGACATTTTGGCTTTGCCTTCACTTTCACTGTCAAGTTTCAGTAAGACAAACTGTAATTTCTGTATCTCTAGCTGCAACCTCCCGATCTTTTCAGACATTCTTCGTGCCTGCTCAGATACTCTCCTCCTCCTGCCACTTTTATCTCCTTCCAAGTCAAATGAGGACTTGGATTCAGAGAAAGAGCTTCCATCCTCAACATTTCTCACTAACTTGCCATTCAGATCAAAGAGCTTCATGATTGCCATGTCAGCTTCCTCGAGTTGTACTTTTAGAGCCTCACACTGAATAACAGCCTTTCCCCGCTTGTCCTTCTCAGTAACCCCAAGTTTCCTCTTCAAGTCCTGAACTGTAATCTGGAGATTCGCCAATTTCTGAACATCAGAATCCAGCCTTTCAAGAACCTTCCTTTCATTCCCTTCTGGTAGAGGCTCGGTGAATCTTTTAGAGATATCTAACTTGTCCGTGCTGAAATCCTTCTGTTTGTCGGAGGTGGGATACTCACCCTTGTTTTTCCTCATTGAGCTAACACGGCGAATTTCAGAAGTGTCAGAAATGGACGGAGTCCTGACTTTCTTCAACTTTCCAACGGAAAGACCAATGGCGCTATCTGGATCAGCAGTTTCCCATAATTCAATTGTTTGGTTGTCTGTGCCAGCAGGTTCTCTTTTGCTCAAGCCATAACATGAACCATCTGATACCTGATCAAGCATGATGTCCTTTGTTAAAGTTGCATCCTCTGCCTCAGTGATTTCAGATGATGGCTTCCAGTTTCTCCCGTATCTTCCACTCTCAGCTTGTAACAACTCAAGTTGCTTAACTGAAGCATCAAGCTTGGAATGCAGATCTATGTTTTCTTCAACCATAGATTCTTTTATTTCTATTGCTGCCTTTTCAACCGCTTGAAGTCTACTCCTCAGATCAACAAGATCAGATAATGTGACTGTCTTTGGCACTTTCTTATCTTCATTTGGAATTCTTTCATCTGCAGAAACCTGAAAAAAAAACCAATGATGCGGTGGTTAAAACTACTTGTACATATACTTGTAAGGAATCCTAAACAAGCAGAAGGTACATGAAAAAATACATATCATAATTGTGCTGCACCGGACTGCATAAAAGGTTATTGCAATTTCTATCATGTACATTATTCGCAATAAATAAATCTCAAACTGAGCCATGTCAGTATTAGTAGTATAAATTACCTCAATTTCCTCCTTTTCAGGATACTGAGACTTGGTATGCATGTTAGTATGGCTCTCCAAGGATGATATACATTCTTCAAAGGCTGCAATCTCAGGACCAAATGCAGCAAGTTGATTTTTGAGCTCCTCAGTTTCACCCATACAGCAGACGCATGTTTCCTGGAGCTCATAAAACTTCTGCTCATGAAGAAGATGACCAACCATGGAGTACTGAAGTTCAGCAAATATCAAAGCAGCCTCCGCCTCCAACTTGTTGATGTCATTTATTTTCATTTCCATCTCAGACTGCAAGTGGTCCTTATCGGCAGAGAGTGCGGAGATCTGAGTCTCTTGGTTATCTCGGACCACCTTAACCTCAGCATGCTCTGTTCTCAAATCACCAAGAACATTCTGTAACTCTAACTTCTCTGTCTCCCCAAGACTTATCTTCTGTTCTGCTTCCCGGAGTTCTAGTTCCATTTCATGCAATGCTTCCTTTCCACTTTCAATCTCGTGAGTTAACTGATCTTTTATCAAAAGAACATTCTTCATTTCATCCTCTGACTTCTGCAATTTCTCCTGGAGTTGAATATTTTCAAGCTCTGATTCCAGCAATTTGCCCTCGGTCAAGCTTATTTTTTCCATGAAGGCAGCATTCAAATCCTGAACTCTGTTGAAATTCTCATCAAGTGCTCTCAGTTCCATAAATTTCTCAGTGGCCAAGCTTCTAAAAACCAAGGACAAGTTATCAAGAGCTACGACTTCTCCGTGTAGAATGTAGTTTTCTTCTTCCAGGGCATTATTCTTTTCCTCCGACAATAAAAGTCTGTCCACCAAAGATCTTTTCTCCTCGGTTATTTCTAACTTCTCTCTTTGCAAGACCTGGCAAGTACCTTGTGTATCTGTTAGCTTCCATGTCAGATCCTGAATCTGGTTTATCAGTGCCTCCTTATTGCAGTTTTCCTCCCTCAATTTCAAGTTCAACTCTTCATTCATACCATGGACTGCAGCTGCCTCACTCTGTGATGCCAATAGCTGCTCGGTCCTGAACTTCAACTCCTCCTGAATATTGGACTTCTCTAAATCGAGATTTTTTGAATCCAGGCTCAGTTGCCTGATCCATGAAACAAGAACCATCAATTCAACAGTCCGCCTCTGGTTTTCTTCTTCAGCATTAGTGAGCGACTCTTTCATATTTCGAAGTTTACCCAACAGCTGGATGAAATTAGCCTTGTCATTTTCAGTTTCATCATTTCTTACATGATCCTCAAAAATGTCGAGCGCCTTCAGTAACTGAGAAGTCCCAACCCTCAGACTACTAGCTTGGTCACACAAAGATTTGATCTCAACTTCTTGCTCGAGGTTGTTCTTCTCCAGCTGCAATATCTTCTTTTTTGACAAATTGGCCTCCTCCAACAGCGTCTGATTATTGATAAGGGCGGACAAATGGTTTTCTGCAAGCTCTTGGGAAGTCCTCCGAAGTACAAACATCTCAACTTCACCATAAATGACACTATCTATCACTTCATCAAGTTCTTTCCTTCTCCATTGACATTCTTCATGCAAACTGTTAACCTCGGCTTCAAGGCCAGTGAAACGTGTTTCACTGATCTGAACATAACTGGCATGTTCTTGCCGCTCTGCATCCAAAGACATCTGCAGTTCTTCAGCTTTGAGAAGAGTTGATTCTTTCTCTTTCTCCAGAGTAGCACATCTCCCTTCCAGCTCCCCGTAAATCTTCCCCAGATCATCCAGTCTAATCCTTGTGTTCTCCAGCTCAGAAGTTATACCATCCTTTTCACTGATCAGATTGGCTTTCTCACTTACGAGCAATTGGCACGAATCTTCCAAGATTTTAGACTTGGCTTTCAGAGATTCGAATTGGGTTAGCGCATCGGCAAGAGAATTTTGCAGAACTGTGTTATTTTCGGAAAGTGTTTCCACGCTCTTGCTTGTTTCCTGCAGCTGTAACTTCAGAGTAGCTTTCTCATCAAGAAGAGTGGTCTTCTCCTCCAAAAGAGACTGGCAGGACTGCTCCAATGTATCGATTGTCCCTCTAACAGCCTCAAGTTCAGCATTCAAATCGGATAGCGAGTTCTCCAAGACAGAATTTTTCTCAAGGAGCTGCTCTAAAATTACCAGCTTTTCCAATAGAGCTGCTTTTTCACTGCTCTCTCTGTGGCAAGTTTCTTTCAGCTTGGAATTCTCGTCCTGCAATTCCTGCACCGACAATCTCAAGGAATCTGGGTGCAAGCCCACTGCTTCGACCTGGTCCAAAACTGAATTGTGCTTCTGGTTCAGATTATTTAGTTCTTCTTTCAGACAATATATTTCTTGCTGCAGCGCATTTCGTTGGTCAATTCGGAGCTCGACTTCCTCCTCCAATTTACCTCTTGAATCTTTCAAGCAAGAAATTTCAGTCTGCATGTCCTTGATTGATAAAGCAGAAGATGCATTCACCTCATCGAGGTGCTTATTCTCTTCCTTCACCTTAACAACTTCTTCTTGCAAATTCAGAGTATGAGTCTCTGCAACTTTCAGAAGTTGAGCCCTTTTCTGCAGTTCCGAGCCCATAGACCGCAATTCTTCTTGAGTTTGAGCATGCAAATGCTGCAAAGTCTGGAAAGCAGTTTCAGCCTCCACAAACCGCAATCGTTCCTCCTGTACACAAGCCCAGAGTCTTCCCAGCTCCTTCTGCTTCTCAGTGAGCTCTTGAGTTTGAGTTCCCATCTTCATCATTAAAGATTCCAACTCAGAGTGAAGAGATCGGTTTGATCGCTCTAACAAGAGACATTGTTCTTCAGCACCCTTTAACTTGGACGCTCCACTATCTATCTCCAAATTTAGGCGTTTAGCCTCCTCCTCAGCACTTCTGAGTTTCTGCTCTAAACTAGAGATCGTCTCCAAGCACTTCTGGTATTGTAGATCCAAAGCTTCTTTTTCCTCATTCAATTTGGAAATTGTTTGTGTAAGGATTTCAACTTCACTTTCAGCATTTTCGGCTCTCTCTCTAAACCTATGTGCATCTTCATCAGCTAGACGTAATTTGTTCTCCAGGCCTGAGATCATCTCCAGAGATCCCATGTACTGATTGAGAGCCTCATCTTTTTCGAGAACAATTTTATCTAGTTCACCTCTCAAGGATTCCACTTCGGTTTCCGCACTATTAGCTCTACCATCAAGCTTGCTTGCATCCTCTTGGAGAGAAGAGACAATACCCTGTAGGTCAGATATCCTGTCTAAAGATCTTTGGTATTCATAAAGTTTAGCCTCCTTCTCAGTTTCAAATTTCGCCAAAGTTTCCTTCAGGACAATAACTTCATTTTCAGCTTTGCTTGCAGAATCACTCAGAAGTCTGAAACTTTCCTGGGTTTTCGAGACCTCGGACTGAAGCTGTGAGAGTTTGTCTAAACTTTGTTGGTACTGAGCAAGTCCAGCTTCCTTCTCAGCTTCAAGTTTAGCAAGAGCTTCTTTCAGAACTCGAATCTCCTCAGATCCACTTGTCAAGTCAGCTTCTGACATATTTCGATCCTTGATGTGATTACCATTGCTCTGCTTAACTTCTGTCTCCTCTGCCTCATCAAAATTAAGGCCCTTTTTCACCCGATCAACCAGTCCAGACGAATTGTTAAACTGCCTCGAACTTCTCCTTTTTGGGACGGAATCGTACTCATCAGTGAATTCTCCATCCTGTTACACAAAATGAGAATTAGATGAAGCTATGAACCATAAGCAACATTTAGCATCATGAAATGGTTTGAATAAGGAAGTCTGTATACTTCATGAAATATAACCAGAATCCATGTAGTTGAATATATATCAAACAAGGTGCACATTTTAACTTATTGTTTTTTGGATATTAGGAACTTTCAGATGCCTCTAGTCAGTATGCACTTTCAATTACAATACATACCGGGGTTCTAGGGTCAGTCCCGGGAAGAGAACTTATGGGAGAATCATCAGCAAACATCTGGTCTTGATTCGGGAAATGTTCAGCCATGGTACGATGGGCGTGACGAATCACGCCAGTTGCATGATCATATCGTTCTGCCAATGCACGATAAGCCCTATAGAATTCCTCAACCAGTTTCATAATCTCTGGGCGTTTTTTATAGTACATCTCTGCTCTCCTCGCGAATGAATCAGCATCTCCTTCAAGTAGCTTTATCATTCCTTTCACTTGGGTATCCATATCTGTTAAGTGTACAAATTAGATAATTCAGTACCAGTAACAAACCAGCATGTGAATAAATGCACACGCATTATTACTCTTATCAGCTGAGGACTAATTTTAGATGATACATGCTAGAGAGAGCACTGTCCTCTGAACAAATGAGTGGTTCAAAGAGATCAATAAAAGAGAAAAAATATAGGAAACCAATTCAAGGGAAAACCATCAACACCGGAAAGAGATTTAAGCTAAAACTTGCTCTCCATCATATTCATCAGTTCTTAATCCAGATTTCTTATAAGCATCTGTCTATAATCACCCTGTACACACAAAATATATCTAGTCCAAACATCCAAATATGTCTCACATACAAGAATAAGACACAGCAAAATCAACTGAGAGCTTCCAAGTGAGTTACCTTGGAGATTTTCCTTTAGCCATTTTGAGTTCTTGGGACTAATATGACTATCCCACCACCAGGAGTACATTCTCCTAGAATCTGAATGTGACAATTTCGCCATCCTTTCCGTCCCCTTCCTAACAAATCAACAACTCTACAGCAGCAGCAGTAAGAAATTCGCTCAAGTAACCTTCTAATGAAGCCAACAAAACCAGCAGAGATTCAACCTCGAGAACAACTTCCAAGCACTCAATTCAATACTAATACACAGAATTGAGTCCAAGTTCTCTCCTCCTCCTCCTCGCAACAGAAAATGCTAACTGCAAAAGAACAAAGAAATCATCACCACCAAGCCATCAACTACAACTCAAAGATCCTACAAACCTCAAAAAACAAAAAACATCACTTATAAGTGAAAACACAAACTTAACATTCAAGTACCTGAAAAAGTAAAAAACTAAACTCTCAAAACACTGCTAGCTATACACCGTAGTAGGTAAGTAGTCTTCAACAGAAATTCCTCAACAGCAATTTACCTGATCAATCACACAACAAACAAACAAACATGTCGATAAATCCTCTTGCAGCACACTAACAGCTCAGATCACAACATGATCCGAACAAAATTCCACAATCATCATCAAAATTCAGTCAACTAAGCTGTCTAAGCAGTCAAAACATGTAAAAACAACCGAAAAACGATCGGATCATAAATTCATAATTCACAAACAGTAGAATCACAACAACATCGCAAAATCGCAGCTTACAGAGAAAGCAAAAGGCAGAGAATTCGCCGGAGAATATTGATTTGTGCTTTACAGTGTGCTTTTCAGCTCGCTCCTACTCACCAAATTGGCTGTTACTTTGTCTTTTCTCTCTCTCCTTCATTTGAGCAGAATAATGATGATGATGATTTGTTTGGAAAAGGAAAATGCATAAATGCTTTTTGCAAAACAGAGTTTATTGTAGCTGATGCGCTGTGATTTGCTGACTCGGGAAGAAGGTTAATATATTTGGAGTATTCTAGAAAAAGAAATAAAATGACAAATTTAAAGCGACTTGTATACTACTCTGCCCTGGCCAGTGTTTCACACGTTGGCTTTCTGTGCAAAAATATAATACTTTACTAATTTCCCGACCCATCCGAATCTTTCCATTTTACCATTTTTATGGTCCCTTTTTCTCAAATTTTATGATAGATCATTTATAATTATACATATTTTATGTTGTAAGTAAAAACATTATGTTCACATTAATATAATTATTTTGAACTACAAGTTATTGTGTTTGTGTATAAATATACTCGATAATTTTGTGTGAAATGTATTGGATAATTAATATATATAACTAGATTTCACAAATCTCTACAAGTTCGAGCTTTAGATGAGATGGAATTCTATCATGGTATCAGAGCTATTGGCTCACGCCCAGACCTGGATTCGACTCCTAGCGGAGACCGCCTCCACCCAAAATTAATTCCTTGGCCTCGAGATTGAAATCGGCCACGAGTACGGAAGAGTATTGAATAATTAATATATATATGACTAAATTTAACAACTCTTTACAAGTTCGAGCTTTTATATGTGATCGAATTCTATCAAAATGAATGGGAAGGAGAACAATAATTTACTATGAGCCTTGCTTTGACAAATGACAATATCGTCCTTGGGATTCTCAATGTTGGGCTGTTCTTTTCTTTTCTTGGATTTGATTTGATTCCTTTTCACGTTTCTACATTGACATAGATAAATTAAGAATGAGTACAATTGCATTCACAACTTGTTTAGTATTAACATTTATCCCGTTGGTACGAAATCAATATCACATACTATTTACGTATGAAAATTATAAAATAAGCTTTTCAAATATTATCTGTTTTTACGTATCTATTTTATTCATAAACTTCATTCGTCTCAATCTATTTTTTTTATTTTCTATTTTAATCTATATTTCATTCTCATCTTCACATAAATTTCTTGAAATGTCATTTAATGGCAGGTTGGTAGAAAATGAAATAGAATACATTCTATTGAAAAGGATACGTATTTTTTCATTAATTAATGTATTAAACATTAGCAAGGTGTATTTTTAAATTTGAATGGGAAATGGACTTGAATCCTTTAACGATCGATTGCACCACATGTTTGGTCAAAGGTCAGGCTTTGATATAAAGTCACCAATTAATATGTAATTAATTTCTGCATTATACTATTAATTGGACATGATTTGGATTTGTGTTTTATATTTACAACCATCAATTGTAAACAACAATTATTTTAGTCAAATTGTTTAGAATATTATTGTTGGTAAAACTTAGCTTGTTGGACATGATTAGGATTAAATTACATCACGGCTTTGACGCTCCTTGTGCTAACAACACTATAGTATGGCTCCACATGAATAATAATAATAATAGATAAAAAAATAAGCTTATTAATGTTACGATTTCATCTTATCAAACCTTTTAGAACTTTTATAGACTAGACTACTAAATGAGGTAAATTTTATCATCTTTAGAGGTCATTCGAGTACCACTTAAGTATGAGTGGAATTTGACACAGTAGATATGTAAACGCATGTTTGTCTATGAAACAAGTGTCAATGTACTGTACTGTGACAATTGAGATTATCGATTTCGTCTAAAAATTTAAATTATTAGCAAATTGAACTCTAATCGCTTATATTTCTTACTCAATACATAATACAGACTATTAGTGTTTGTGTATAACTGATTCAAGTAATGTATTATTTTATTTTTCCGCTGTTTTTTATCTACAACATGAGCTTGGCTCAATGGCTCAAGCACTTAAGCTCAAGCTTATTAAATGTGATTCATTTATCGACATATT
>JAYMSL010001397.1:0-17424 GCA_036897195.1 Plantago coronopus
GTTATGGTAATATTTTAATATAAATTTTTTAAAAAAATTATTCAATAAGAGTTTGGAGTAATTTGCGATCGAAAAGCGGGTATCAAAACAAAATGGGAAGCTTATTCGTGGACGGAGGGAGTACTTGATTTAAATAATAAAATTGCATATACCACCCCTACTAGATGGCAACTTAACAGATTAGTCCCTGTTGTTTGAACAATTACTAATAAACCCAAAATAATTGCCAATTAATCCCTATTTTAGGTTTATTTGTAATTGTTTTGTCGTATTTTATCACTGTTTTGAGTTTATCTGTAATTGTTTAAACAGTAGGGACTAATCTGTAATTGGAACATCTAGCAGGGTACCCATATGTAATTAGGTTCTTCAACAATTTGAGTGTGCACTAATTTTATTTCACACATCTCACAAGTCACAAAACAAACAAGGCCATCCCTATTTTTCTTCTTCTTCTTCATTTACCTCGCCTTCCCTCAAAACCCTCACTTTCTTCTCTGAAACTCCTCTCACCTTTCCTCTCTTCACCATCTCTATCATGGAAGATGACGATGAGTTCGGAGATCTTTACACCGACGTCCTCCTTCCTTTCACGGCGTCTTTTCAGGAGCCCGCTGCTCCACCTGCTACAACAACGCCAACGCCGCCGCCTCCCGTCGATCTAAACAAGAACACCGACCATCAACAGATTCTATTAGGAGCTGCCTCCGATTTGAAGAATTTCAATTCAAATCCAACTCGTCCCAACTTGAACGAAACCCTACCTCAACGGAGAGAGTTGGATTTGAATTTGGATTTTGCTACCACTGACCGTGTTTCAGAGTTTGGAAACAGGATTTTGGAGAAGGGTGACGGTGTCAATTCACATCACAAGGGCTCCAATTTGATGGAGGTGGACGACGACGATGATTTAGATATTGTCGTTGAAGATAGGGACGTCGATGATGATGATTTGATAGGCAAAGGAGGCAGTACTAGTAATCATAATGAGGATTTGTTGTATAAAAAGGAAAACACTAGTGACAATTTACCAATGGAAACTCAACTAGGGATTCCGGGGGTTTCTGCTGGATTGGAGAATCCAAAAGGGGGTTCTAATTTTGATGATGATTGGGATAGTGAGGACAGTGAAGATGACTTGCAGATCGTGTTGAATGATACAGATGGGCCGATGGGTATGGAAAGGGTAGATGATGGAGAAGATGGGGAGCCATTAGTCATTGTCGCAGATAATGGCGATGAGGGTTACCTTCACCATACTCAGCAGATGATGGACGAGCAACAGTGGCCGGGAGATGAAGCAGGAGATAGAGAGAGGAAGGAGCTCGGAGATTCTGCCAAGCCCAGTGCTGCTGCAGTTGGTTCTACAACGCAGGCTGCCTTGCAACCGAAAGTCGGGTACAGCAACCATGCTTACCATCCGCCCTTCCACTCACAGTTCAAGGTCAGCAAGAACTCCGAACGTAAATTGGCTTGTAGCTCCCAATGTAATTGTTACATAGTGGAAATATTAGTATTGATGTTGAATCTTGTTGAGGTTTCACGTTATGGTAGAGAGAATATAAATTGTATGGGTTTAAGAATTTCTCTTGCTAATGAAGTTGCTTACTCTTTATGGAATTCCAACCCTGTCTGATCCTGTGGGAGCTTTTTCTGTGATTTTGTTATTCTACTTGTACAATATAATTAGAAGCTTACAAAACATAAAAGTAAGTAGCTATAATACTGCCCGAGCGCTTCTTCAACCATATGGAGTTATCTTTTAGGCACCATTGGCCGACTAATTTAATACCCTTTTGTTTGTTTCCTCTGAACTCGGCAGTATGCATGGATACTGCAGAATCATTTCAAACCCTTCCCCCTAGAGGCATTCGTGATTGGACGCCCTCTCCAGACTTGATTGTCAAATGGGATAAAGGAACACTACAAATTCCTTTATTGGCCTTGAGGCACCCTTATGATCCATGCCCCTCCCCGATCATACTTGATATAAGGAATAAACCATCCTGTAGTAGTTAGTTAGTTAAGTCCAACGGATTCTTGTGAGCCCAACTTTTTTGTTAAATGGTTATATTAAAATGCCCCATTGGCTAACCTAGGAAATACTCTACCAGCACCTCTCTCCTCCCCGCCCAAAAAAATAGAAGTCCTTGAACAAGTTGGAGCAGGCGTAAGCTTGAATTACTAAGTGGCACATAGCTTTTAATTCATGCTTATACTTGGGCAATTGTTGTAATAATAGAAGAAAATCGTAAATCCAGACATTTACTTTCTGTAGTATTAAGTATTTGAAATGGAGAAATACTAGTGGGTGTTTTAAAACTTCATTTCATAAATCCGTGTAACTTGAATAATTTATTTGTGAACTTTTGGAGTTGGTTAGTGTAGCTAATAGACAATGCAATTGCAGAAAAGGGCATGCTGCGAAAAATTCATGTACTGATCAGTATTTCTAAAATATGTGTTTGTTTTTAATTTTCTTTAGGAAAGCCTCCCAACCTTATTTAATATTCTACATCTATGAACAATCTGCATTTTTGATGAAATATAGTTCTATCGTGGAATTGATTTTCTCAGAGTAGGTTTTATATCCTTATGCTTTTTGCTAACGTATCTGCTAATCCTTTCATTACAAGTTTAATTTGTTATCTTAATTAACCTGGATTTGTTTTTGGTTTTGTATCTTTATCTTGGTGGGCGGCTCAGTATGTGAGACCTGGGACAGCTCCTGCTACTCCTGGAGGGATGCCTGGCCAAGTTCGTCCACCTTTTCCCGTGGGTCCAATACCTGGACGCGGAAGAGGTGATTGGCGACCAACCGGAGTAAAAGGTGAGATGCAAAAAGGATTTCATCCTGGTTATGGAGGACATCCTTGGGGAACTAATCCAGCAGGGCGTGGTTATGGAAGTGGATTGGATTTCACTCTTCCATCGCACAAGTAAGATTCTAGTAAATACCAGAATGAAGCTTTCAATATTCTTGCTTTTCTATTGCTTTGAAAGCTCTATGGAAGTTGACATTTGTTCTTGTTATCTCTCCCTCCCCTGCATGCAAGTCTCGGAAACAATTAGACTTTTGTTTATTGCCTGTCGTTTTTCTCATGGACGGCCATATCTCATTCTTCGTTGTTACTTGTTCTGAAATATGTTGAGTTATACTAAGAGTTACTCCATGTTGGGATGTCTTATTAGAGCTCTAATTAGTGTTAAGTGGATATAATCAGTACCAATATGGGTCATTATAAAAAGAAAAAAGAAGAAAACGAAAATAAAGGCACGATTCTGCCAGCAGTTGAAGTGGAGATAGGCGATGCTCGATGTTCCAATTTTCCTAAGAAGTAGGTTATAAATTATGAACCACCCCAAAACAAACCCAAATTTCATTACCTGGGTAGTGTCTTTCATCCTACTGTTTGGTCATCTGTTGACATCTGAGCTAAAAAAGATCTCTTGAGGATAGTTTGTTACTTTGTTCTAAAAGAATGGTGTGTCTCTTTCTCTCGTCATGACTCATTTTGGCTGGTTTGCAACTTAGTATGTTCTTTTGAAGGACAAAAAGTTACTCGAGTAACTATTCCATTATCATGGTTTGGGGTTGTGTACATTATTGGTCCTTTTGGATGGGGTTAAATTCCAATTGCATCTTTGAACCAAGGATAAGTGACTCAGAATATGTACTATGTATTCTGTGAGAAGGAACAATACGCCGCTTCACTGGTCAAATACTACAAATCCTTCTTTTGACTTTTAACTTTGTGGTTGGTGAAGTCTATCAACTGCATTATTAGCCCATTTCAAGTATTTTAGGAGTTTGCCTGACCTTGAACCCTTGTTGGTAAATTAGAAGAATTCTGACGTTGCCCTATATAAGGAAGTTGGCATTGTGCATTGATTTCTGAATTATTTACATATCTCTTAGACATCATGCAGAGAGATCAAACGTTCTCAAGCCAATCATTGATAACCTGTAATGTGTTTAGTTGATCATGTTAGTTCAATACTTTAACTTCATCTGTTGCTTCTGGAAGATATGGTAAATAGCCATGTGGCTGATAAACTATCTGTGTATTGATCCTTTCACAATTATTCTATCATGCAGATACTATATGATAGCTCAGTTGCTGTAAAAACTTTATTCTTAGTATATCTTGTAATTTTGTCTATGGCTCTGTTCTTGTCCCTTTTCCTTATGACCACTCATTTGTAATCTCAGGACCATTTTTGAAGTTGATATAGATAGTTTTGAAGAGAAACCTTGGAAGCTTCCTGGAATAGACATATCGGACTTCTTCAACTTTGGGATGAACGAGGAGAGCTGGAAAGATTACCGCAAACATCTGGTAAGTCCATGTCACGTATTCGTACATCTAGTATGTGTATGTGCACATGCAATATCACTGCGAATATACATATCATATGAAAAGTCGAGGCTAAATCAAGTGAATTTGAAATCTCTAGGAACAACTTCGACTCGGGACGACCATGCAAAACAAAATTCGTGTTTATGAAAGTGGGAGGGCGGAACAGGTAATGTTATTCATTGTGTTTCTCTTTGAATGATGGCATGCACATGTGCTAGTGTGTTACCTAGCTATTCCCTTGAATTATTGGTTCTTTTCATGTCATTCTTCTTTGACTTCTAAAAGTTTTCAATTAATATGCCTGTTCAATTTTTCATTATTTTGTCTGGCGACAAATTTCAGGATTATGATCCAGATCTCCCCCCAGAGCTAGCAGCAGCAGTTGGCAACCAAGACACCCCATCTGAAAATGCCAATCCTAGAACTGTAGATGCTGGTCCAATAGACTCAGCAACTATTCGTGGACGTCCACCTCCTGTATGTGTATTCCTTTTCCAGAATGCAATAGTATTAGCTCTCATGGTTTTGCATGATTTTGATATATTTATGCTATTTCATATTTGTTTTCTGGAATTATTCACCAGTGGAAATGAGGAATGGTCATGAGATTTCGATGGATGTTTAATTGGGTTAAGATCATTTAGAAAACTGCAGAAACTCATGTCTTGACGTGTGATGCCAATCCCCCTTATCTTTGACCAGTCAAAAAGTTTGATTCATGAGTAGATGGCTAAAGTCTCATAATGTCTCCCCCATTTGCCATATTGGTTAGATTTTCAAATCGACCCGTTAATCTTTTGAAATGGCTAATTTGAGAAGTGGCAAGCCCTGATCTGAATTCTGAAGATGAAGAATATCTTTTCCAAGGAATTCACCTGGGAGACTGTCTTTTTTAGGGATGAACGAACATAATAAATATAACTGAGAACATGGGTGGCTTAATTACAAACATTGGTAGATTAATGGTTGTATTTTATGTATATTTTAAGAAAAATACATTTCGTTAAGACTTAAGAACATAAGCGTCTTACTTAAAAACACCATAGATATTTTTCCGTCTCTCACAAGTCTGATCTTTTCGAGCTTTGTTCTGCTAGTTTGATGTTGAGTATCTAAGGGTCCCCTGCATAGTACTAAGGGCCCTTTCTTTGTAAACTGACTGATTTGCCGCGTGTGTTCTCTTCCTCTACATATATTCTTCACTACCTTTTGATTGTAGGCTTGTAGCGTTAACATATGGGGTTTGAAATAATGAAAAGGAGTTCCAAAGATATACAACAATATACTCTCTAGATGAGCTCTATGCTAATAAATTGTTATTCAGTGATGTTTGCAATGGTTAACCTATCTTATAGGGCTTTTCATTTCTGAATAAAATCTGACCTGCTATTTGGTGTAAAATCTCAGCCTGTTGGCAGACCAATACCGGTAGAAATATCATCTGGAGATCGTCCTCCCTCAGTCGATACTAGGCGTCAGCGGATGCATGACAATGATGCCATTATTGAGGTACGCTCGTTTTCTATGTTTTTAACATGGGTATTAATTGCTGCTTCCTGCTTGTCTTCTGAAGCAAGTTTACATTTTACGTTCCTGTTTTGGCAAACAGATTGTCTGCCACAGTTCCAAGGATGATGAGGACTCAGCAGAGCACCAAGACGTTGATATATCAGGCGAGGTGGAGAATGGTGGGGGTGATGAAGTTGATGACCGTCAACATGATGTAGATCATAATGATCATGTATCACATGCATATAATGGTCGGAAGAGGGAACCTCCTGCAAAAAGAGGACATTCTAAGCAATTATCTCCGGAACTACATTTGCAATCGCAACTTGATGGAGAGATTGGTGTCCGTCACAATGCTAGGTACAGAAATGCTTCTTTCTGCTTCATGGACTTCATTATTTGCTTCCTTGTGAAATTTGATCTTCGCGTGAAAAAGTGAATAAGAGATGACGTTGTTTCTAGATATATGTATCACTGCAGAACATGTTACATGTGTGGCTATTGAACTAAGCATATACACAGTCACATATAGTGAACTTTCACTGTCAAAATGTAAAGTTGCATGTTCATAAAAGTACTCACTCTTACTTGAATACTGGCTATATGGTTTGACTTAGCTTAGATTGTCCACATTGGATTAAACACTCCGAGTCTTCTTTGCATGTAGCTTAGTAAGTTGTTCATTATCCCAATCATGGTTGAATTGTTGGACTGATTTCTTTCTGAGCTACTCTAGAACTTCCTGACATAATGCAAAATATTGAAAAGTGTGGCTTCTATAGCCACCTTAGTTAAAGCTCTACGCTATTCGTGCTTTAAGAATATTTTATTAAGCATATCTATTTTTTAAGGTAAAATTTTAAATGTTTTGGACTAAGTGGACTTCATGAGTGCGCACAATGTTTATATTTGAACTGTAGTTCTATTGGAGAATGGCAACCTTTTTTTTTGGAGGAGGGATAATGGCAACTAAACTCTTCTAAATATTCCTAATTCTCATAGGTCTGCAAAAGGAAGAGGGCGTTTGAGATCCCCCAAGATAAATGCAACATCCGATAATAGACTAGAAAAGATAATAGATAATGCGGATGAAGAATCATTTGGTAGTGAGAACAGTAAACAAAGTCAGAGTCCTCCATCATCTCCCCGCCCCATTGGATCTGATGGGGAACAGACTCTTGTAGCTAAGGATGATATAATTGATAATAAATCTGATGGAAGCTTCGAGACAGATGAAGAGGATGTGGCCGTGGATGAAGACAATAGTAATATCCCTGAAGATAAACCAAATCTTAGTTCACACAAGGAACATGTCTCTCAGGCAAATGATGGGGGTGATGAATCTGTACAGGGAAGCAAAGCAAGGTCAGGAAGTAGTAAAGATAACCGTAAGTTGCGTGATGGTGAAGATGAAGTTCTTCAGGACATGCACCCTTCAAGGCCAGGTAATATCAAGATACCTGTTGGAGATGAGGATTATGCACGTAGGAAAGTTCGCCATGAAAGAGATGAAACTGGAAGAAAGCACGTGGCAAAGGGGAGGGAAGATTCTTATGCACGTGGAAATGGTGACCCTAACATTCCACTTCGTCGACACATGAAAGGTGAAAGCACAGACTGGAGGAAGGATAATAACACATCTGAAGCAAACTGGCAATGGAGAGACGAGGAACGTCATGGCAGAGGTTTCAGAAATGAAGAAGCAAGAAAGACTGACTATGGCATGGATACTGGTTCCAGGAACCGGGTTAAGGTTAGAGAGAGCGAGAAGCCTCTAAAAGAAGAACATTATCAATCAAGAACTTTGGTAGATAATGGAAGTTGGAGGGCCTCTAATCTTGATCGAGACTCCAGATCAAAGCCGAGAGATAGGGAGCAAAGTCTAAAGAGTCGAAGTGGGAAAGTGGATGATATGCAGAACAAAAAGAGGAAAGAAGGGGCATATTTGGGTCGTGAACATGTTGCGAAGGAAGATATGTCCCATAGTCACAGGGAAAATAGCAGCAGGAGGAAGAGAGAAAGAGATGATGCATCTGATCAGTGGAAAAGAGACGAACAAGTCAGAGTGAAAGGTGAGGAGCTGCATTATGTCAGGCACAGAGAAGATGAGTCCTTGCAGAGGGAGAGAAATGATCGGGAACGAGAGCATGATGAATGGCATAGACTTAAATTAACCCCTGAAGATATTATTACTAGGAGGGAAAGGGAAGAAATACGACCAATGATGAGAGTTGGCCGAGCTACTGAAGACAAAGCGTGGAATAGCCATTCAAGAAAAAAGGATGACTACAGGGGATCTAGCAAAGAGTACCACCCAAATGATGTGCGGCACAACGATCAGTTTAAGAGAAAGGATCGGGTTGAAAGTGATAAGTTTTTGCAGCATAGGGCTCAGGAAGATCTATATGCACGTGGAAATCCATTAGGCCATGATGAAAAGAGAACAAGATATGAAAGACCAGGTTCTCGCAATGATCGCGCTTCCCATGCATATGATGCTTCTCGTGCACATGAACAAAGACAGAAGGAACCTAGAAGAAAGGGTAAGGATTCTGAAAGTGTTGGTCATGGTTCTTCGCTCCCATCTAAGAGGAATCTGGACGAGCAAGGTGGTCAGACAAGTCAGACGGTATGTGCTTTGGAACCCATGTAATAAAATATGGAAGTAAAATAAAAATGAAGCTAAAGCCGGTGATACATGGCAGTTACATAAACTGTATTGAGTAGTTCTGATATAATGATCTGGGTGGCTTACAAGAGTTGAATCCACAATCAACGTAGATTCACTTGGCCAATAACTTTGTTAATGCATCCAAACTTTTCTTGGCAGTAAGGAAATGTGATGGATGGTTAGAAAGAAATCCTATACATTTATGAAGCTTTTTTCTGTTACTGCTGTTCATATATTGTTTAATTGCTTAAGAACTTTGTTAAAGATATTGGGCAATATGTGGAAGAATACTATAGTAGTCCAAGGCTTGTTGCTGACTTGCTCTCAACATGCTAAAGTTCTTAGTTATTGACATCACAAATTCCTGCCATTCAAAACATCGAGTGCTAGATTTTTTCCTGAAAATGGACATTTCTCCAACTGAGGCATATTTAATTGGGTTTGAAATTGGTATGCCAGATGTTGATATTTTATTCTTTTGTCTTAATTATTGCACAAATTTATTAACTACAATTGGCATTAGGAATTTGCTACAAACTTAAACTCTTAATGGTTTTGGTGTTGCTGGAATAATTTGGAATGAACTTGGTTTCTGGATAGAACTGTAAAGGTCTCGACAGATGCATCTTGACTATAGCTTTATCAATAATCTTACTACACAGGATATTAAGTGTTTCCTTGTAATCCTACCATATTTATCTTTTATTTGCCCCAATGTTTAAGGATCAAACAGGCACAAGTCTGTTTAGTCGTTTTACATATTTGCCATTCGTTGTTCCATATTTCTTCAACTATTTTCTTTTGCTAAATGTTGATAAAATTAGCACCTTCATCCCTGGCCAAGAAATTTAATTGGTATGGGTATTTTGTGTAAATTCTTCATTTTGGCCCTCATGTATCTTTTTTTTCTTCAATTGTAAAATAATAATTTGCTCTGAGATCTGTGATCTCTCATCATTCAATTTGTCTACATCTTTGAAGTTTCAATGCAAAATTGTGGTAACCTACCTACGTATTGGATAGAACACTGGGATTTCAGTTTATGCATTTCCTGCATCATAGTTTGTGGTATGATGAAGTTTGCAATTAGAATTACAATGCAATTGTTGTACACAATTCCTGATTAATTTTTTTTTCGTTTCCAGCTTGGGTTTAATGCTATTTATGTATGTTGATTTGTAGTTCAGTGTGGCGGACCTTGTCCATCTTGTTAAATTGTCATTATAATTTTGCAGTTTGCACCTATGAAAATGCTGCAATTGAATCATAGGTTAAATGGTAGGAACTTCGCACATTCAAGTGGATGTTTTCTGTCTAATGCCAGATAAATGAATTTACTGATTCTGAAAACTCTGCATTGCTCAGCAAGTTATGGGCAATTATTGGTCTCGTTATTCTCGTAGGTCTCTATTTGGAGTGTTCAATAATATGTTGTGTTTTTGCTTCGCACCTAAAATTTATCAAATTAGGAAGTACTACTACTGTGCCACTATAGTCTTGCCTAAATTTCCAATTTTTAACTTCCTAATCCATAAAAAGAAAGTTCTTATCCCCACTGGTTTATTCTTTATTTTTACTCTTTGCGACTTCATCACCACTTTATTCATTATATCTAATACTATATCGCTCAGTTAGAATTTTATCAATGTAATACCTTTCACAAGCTATTTTCTATCAAATTTCTTAATTAATCCCAGATACAGTAGAAACATCTGAAGTTTTGAATGGAACAGATTAGCATTTAATTAGGGAATTCTCGCTAATTAGGCGGTGCTGGTATTTTGGCCTTCTCTTTAGTTTGTATTTGCTATAGTTACCATCTCTTGAACAGTAAAATGACCACTGTGGTTCTTGTAATATTCTAAGCTGCTCTGGTATAAGTACTGACATGTGTAGGTCAATTTTTTACCAGTCTTGGTATATTGTTGCAAGTTGAACAAATGTTTTTAGTACATCAACTACATGCTGGCTTGCCTTTAAGGGCGTTTACAGTCATACCCCATAATGTGAGGCTGCTATTGTTCAGCCTGTGCTGCCTTTTGCCGTGTAAATTTGCCACCTGTTTTGATCATCTTAGATTCTGTTTCGTATGTTGAACAATGGCATCATCTTTGTCATTTTATGCTTATGCACCATTTCCTGCTAATAATAAAAGGATTTAGATCCATGTCAACTCGACTAAGACCTCCGTACAGCACTGAGTCTTTCGAGCAGGTTTTGTATAGGATGGTCTGTCAATATGTTCTTTAACAATTGAAGCCTTAATATGACAGGAATCTATAGAAGTGTTGCTGTTTGTTGTTACTTGGTTTTCCATGCATATTAGTTTAGCATCAGCACTACGTTTTGGTTCCAACCATGTCTCCTGGCATTTTGTACACCTTGTTGACTCTATTGTATCTCTCTGTTCTTCCATTTTTTTTGGGGGGGGGGGATCATGTTTCAGTTGAAAGTACTATGAGAAGAACCTTCGTTTATAATTGTTTTTATAAGTCTCCCCTCTGCTTTCCTTTTTTCAGGTAAACTTGAGAGGCAAAACTGAGCGAGAAAGTGGTGAGAATGATACTCATGCTAATCGCCAGTCCCCCAAAAAACACAAGGAAGAGGCTTCATCAGATGAGGAACAGCCTAGCTCCAGGAGGGGACGCTCTAAGTTGGAACGTTGGACAAGCAACAAGGATAGGGATTTCACTACAACCTCAATATCATCGTCTTCGGTGAGAAATAAAGATATAGATACACTCCCCAACAGTGGAGCTCCCATGGTCAATGGACTCCTCGAAGAACCTTCCAAAAAGGTTGATGATAAGCCACTGCCTTTGGTTGAAGATAAAGATACCAGTACAGATAGAAATGTCAAACCAAAAGTAGTGGAAGATAAACACTTGGATACAGTTGCAAAGTTGAAGAAGAGAAGCGAGCGTTTCAAGCTCCCTATGCCCAGTGAAAAAGAAACTGTCGTGATCAAGAAAACAGAGAGTGAATCGTTACCTCCAGCAGAAAGCGAAACTGCCCCAGTTTCAGAAATCAAACCTGAGCGACCAGCACGAAAAAGGAGGTGGACTGGTAGTTGATGGTGAAAAAGATGAGTCGGTGCTCTTTCTGCGTGTTTTTTTGAAGTACGGCGCTTGTTTTATTGCCGTCCAATATACCCATTTACTTAGTCTATAAACTATAGTTGGGGTGTTAAGTTTTCTTTATTTTGTGTAACAGAGTACGTACATGTATGTGTACCTTATGAAACCATAACAATATACTGGCCAACAGATGGCAAACAATATCACGCACTAGACCCTTTTATACAGTAAACATGTTTAGTTTCAGAATTAGATAAGGTTAGGCAGAAGCTATAAGCTGTATATGGCCTGCCCCTGTTGGAGTGAGTCGCGGCGCTCTCGGTCATGGTGAAGCTGATAGAGTGATTGATTCAGGACCTGACTTCCACTGATGTATGTGTTGTAGTTTGTTTACATCGTTACATATTTATATGTCCTGTAATTGTTTCCTGACATGATTCTCCGAGGAAAAGATGTGAGATGAGACTTGTGAATCTGGGAAGGTTGCAAGTGAAACGAGAAGCGAGTGGTTGTTTAGTATTGTAGCTCAGTGTTGTTCAAACTGGTATAGGAAGCGAGTGGTTGTTTAGTATTGTAGCTCAGTGTTGTTTAGTATAGGAAGCGAGTGGCTGTCTCTCTCACGCTTTTTTTGGGTAAAATTATTGTTTTTTTTTAACAGGAAATGCTTTTTTATTCCAGAAACAGGTTACTTACATAGGGCTAACCATACCCTCATTTCCTAACTGAACCGCTAAACTAGCCGGCTTGGTGCTAGTGCTAACCTTGATGATCCTAACATAATGTGTAGTGTTGTCCTTTTGAATAGCCTTGGCTACCAATTCTGGACAATTATCCCACACATACAACCTAAACAGGTTACAAAAGTCGACAAAAGAGTGATTAGACGCATTGTTTATATCACCAGTACTACTGCCTAACTTAGCTAAACTATCAGCAATGCCATTTGCTTCCCGATAAACAAACTGCATATCCACCAGGGCAAACTTCTGCATGTGTTCCATAATGCTGAGCACTAGGGCCTTCTCCTTCCAGGTTGGGTTCTTGTTCCTGCAGACACAATAAAAAACATAAGAGGAATCAGTTTGTAGTTGTAAAGAATCATAACCCATTTGAAAAGCAATTTCAAGAGCATTATCAACAGCTCTAAGTTCAGCAACGTTATTGCTAGCACAGCCAATGAAACTGTAAGCTGCTCTTATAAACTGTCCCTGACAGTTCCTGAAAATCATTCCTGAGAAAGTGTATGCTTAAATATCTTAATGTATTACTGTCGAATTTCCCTCAACAAACACTTTTCATCCCTTTCTTCTACCATCAATAATCTTGAATTTGAATACATAACTAGATGATGAGAAACTTTGTGGACATATAACAAAAATTACACATAGGTCCTACTCCCTTCGTAAACATTACCCATTAGGGTGCGTTTAAGAAAATGAGTTAAAGTAATTGAGTAAAAATGATAAAGTAAGTGAGGTAGGTTAACTTTTTAAAAATGCGTGGTGATAAAATAGTGTATTAATGTTAAAATAATATTTTAGTGTGTGGTGTAGTTTCCTTATTTAGTAATAGGTAAAGTTTTGTGGGACATCCAAAAATGGAAAAAGGGTAAAGTTTTGTGGGACGGAAGGAGTATTTCATTATGCAACCAAACACATCTTTTACTTTTGAATTAAATTGTAATTATAAAGTTGATTTTCAATCGGACCTTTGCTGGTAAAAAGTATTTTCGGGATTTTCAATCGTTCCGGAGGACTATGCTGCGGGCATGGAGAGTTAACAGGGCAGTCAATATGCAGCAGGTAGAGGGAGACAGAATATTTATCCAGTTCGAATACATGGTAGAAAAGAACAGAGTTAGAGTTATGAGACTTAGCCCGTGGTCGTTTGAAAAGGCGCTGTTCGTTATGAGCACAATTTTACAAGGCGAAGATCCGTTGAAAACTGATCTTCAACATTGTGAATTTTACGTAAGAGTGTCAGGTATACCTACCGGAGGTGTCACTAGCAAGGTGGCTGCAATTATCGGAAACGCAATGGGCACTTTTATCCATCTAGATGAGGAGGAACAAAGGGGATTCTTATCATCATCCATGCGTTTAAGGATCAAACTAGATGTGACTAAGCCACTGCTTCGTTGCATGAATATTGAGGGTCCGAAAAAGCAACCAATTCTGATTTGATTCGTGTACGAACGCTTACCAATTTTTTGTTACTTTTGTGGTATAATGGGTTATATTGTACACGATTGCCCGGATTGCCTCGATCTTTACCTGGAGACGGATAGAATTGATGAAACCAAGTTAGGCTATGGAGAGTGGCTGCGGTTTGAGGCAAGTGGAAATTCGGTGATTCCAGGACCACGGCCACCGGTCATGCTTCCGGCAATCCAAGAACCTAACAGAGCTACACATGGTGCTGAACAGTCGAGGGGCATAATCGGAAACAAAATCACAACCTTAGTCAACCTCCACTTCCTGCAAATTCGGGTATGAACTCCTCTTCAATAACAAACCACTCTACCCACATTTATCCGTTATCACACACGTTAGGAAATCCAGTCAATAGCCAAGTGGTGATTTTGACCAAACCAAGAATCCTCTCCCCGTTGACTACAATTTACCTGACCTAAACCAAAATTTGACCTGGCCCTTTCCTCCAGTAACTAGACCAACCCAATTGCCTTTACCCATAAGCCCAATAACTTCTAATCAGGCCATGACCCAATGCGTACAAGGCCAACCCAACACCAGTAAGCTAACCCAACCATGCCTCCAGATTCGATCGAATCCCCAACCTAAGAAGAGAGGCCGCCCAGGGCTCGGGTCGGAAAATAGTCGTGCCCAAAATTAAGAGGACTGGCGAGAGTGCAAAATCCAGTAGTATGAAACTGAAATTTTCGAGTTCTGATGATGATTACCAGAGGCGGAGGTTGCCGGGCAACCCCGCCTAGACCAATGAGTTGCATATGTTTGAACTGTCAGGGCTTGGGGAACCCTTGGACAGTTCGTGCACTAGGAGAGTTTCTCTGTACTCATCACCTCAATTTTATCTTTCTCAGGGATACTCGTCTCGGAGAAGTGGGAATCGATAAAATAAAACATAGATTGAATTTGAATGGTATATGCGTCCTGACAACTGGACAATCAGGGGGATTAGCCCTGTTGTGGAATAAGGAATCAGATATTTTGGTTCAAAGCTATTCTCGCTTTCATATTGATGTGGCAGTTAAAATTGAGTCAAGTAGCGATATTTGGAGATTTACGGGGTTCTATGGGGAACCAGAGACATCTAAAAGAACACATACTTGGGATCTTCTTAAGAACCTCTCGACTCAATCTCATAGACCCTGGTTAGTAAGTGGGGACTTTAATGAAGGTGTGCCGAACGAGGATAAAAAAAGGTGGAGTCTTAGTCCCAGAATGGAGAATGAGAAATATGAGAGAAACCTGACTTATTGCGACCTGTTCGATTTACCATACTCAGGCTACCCATAGACCTGGTCAATCCAAAATGAACAGGAAACCCTTGTGGAAATAAGACTACATAAAGGAGCTGCCTCACCTAGTTGGTCTTCCATATATCCCCAAGCCAAATCCCTTCACCTTTATACTAGAAACTCAGATCACCATCCTGTTCTCACAACCTTCTAGTCGAGACCCACCAAATCCGCCCAACATCTTAACCGATCTAGAAGGAGGTTTAGATTCGAAAGTATGTGGCTTAAGAAGGAAGACTGTGCGGAGGTCGTAAAGGAGAACTCGATGTCTGACTCAGAATTCTTGGCGAGCGCAGATCAGTGTCGACTGGGCTTGGTAAACTGGGCGAGCAGGGAATTCGGCGCTGTTAAGCGCGATATTAGCCGGCGGAAAGAGCAGCTTGAGAAACTCCATGGGACGCCTCAATCAGCCCAAACCAGATCTGAAATTCGCCAGTTAAAAAAGGAGTTGGAAGAGCTTCTAGATAAGGAAGAACTCATGTGGAGTCAAAGGGCGAAAACCCAATGGATGGTGGAGGGAGACCGCAACACGAGATTTTTCCACGCAACAGCCACACGTCGAGCTCACCACAATGAAATTGAGGCACTACGAGACCCGACAGGCAAGCTGTGCACTGAAATATCGGAGATGGGGAATATTGTTACTGACTACTTCACTGGCATATTTCGTAGTCGACAGCCTGTAATGGAGGACATCGGGAATGTTATGGGGATTATGCGAGCTCGGGTGACAGAGAGTATTAACCGGAAGCTGTGAGAGCCTTTCACCGCCACTGAGGTAAAAAACAGTCATTTTGCAATGTTTCCCACTAAATTACCTGGACGTGATGGTTATCCTGCTCAGTTTTATCAAAAATTCTGGAATATGGTTGGTGATTCTGTTACTAAGTGTGTTCTAGATTTTTTAAATAATAGAGTTTTATGCCCCCAGTTGAATTTCACACATATGGTCCTTATCCCTGAAAGCAAAAAACCTGATGAGATTACCATGTTTCGACCTATAAGTCTCAGTAATGTTATCTTTAAGATAGCCTCTAAAGCAATACTAGTAGACTCAAGCCCCACATGCCTCATATTATCTGTGAAACCCAGTCAGCTTTTGTCCCTAATCGCCTTATTACTGATAATGTGCTTGTGCCTTACGAAGTGAATCATTTTTTAAAGCAAAAAGTCAAGGGTAAAGAAATGTATATGGCTCTGAAACTTGACATGAGTAAGGCATATGATAGAGTGGAGTGGGTTTTTCTGAAAAGAGTGCTTGAATCCTTAGGTTTTGAAAGTCAGTTCATTGAGCTTATTATGATGTGTGTTACCACTGTCTCCTACTCCTTTCTGTTAAATGGAATTCAACTTCCTTCTTTCCAGCCGGAGAGGGGGATTCGGCGGGGGATCCTCTCTCACCCTACCTTTTTTTTGTTTATTACTGAAGTTTTTAGTGCATTATTACGTGATGCGGAAGGGAGAGGGGTAATCCGTGGGGTATCAGTAGCCCTTGGAGCCCCAAGGATCTCTCACCTTTTATTTGCGGATGATACACTGTTATTCTGTCAGGCGAATGTTAGAGCAGCTGATGAGATTTGTGATATTCTGTCTAGATATAGCTTAGCCTCAGGTCAGGAAATACACTTGGATAATCTACTGTGGTGTATAGTCGAAATACTGTGATTACTGAATTTCAAAATCATCTTCCTGTTAGGATTGTCGATAAACACGAGAAATACATGGGGTTACCTACTACGATGGGGAAATCGAAAAAGGAAATATTTAGCTAGATAAGGGATAGAGTATGGAGGAAATTACAGGGATATGGGCATGAATTCTTATATAGGGCGGAAAAGAAGTCCTTATAAAAGCAGTAATTCAAGCCATCCCTACGCATGTTATGAGTTGTTTTGGGATCCCTGATAACCTGTTGAATGAGATTAATTCCATGATTGCTCGCTTTTGGTGGGGAAAAGATCAGCAGAAAACTATTCACTGGGACACGTGGGATACTTTATGCAAATCAAAAAAAAAAAAGAAAAAAAAGAAGGGGGTATGGGATTTAGAGACCTTTAAAGCTTTAATCAGGCCCTTCTTGCCAAACAAGGGGGGCGACTTCTTACCAATCCTTCTTCTCTGCTAGGAAAAATGTTTTAGGCAAAATATTTTCCTTCTAATGACTTACTCACAGCTGGGACCTTGGGAAGGGATTCATTCACGTGGAAAAGTATCATGGGAGCTATGGATATTATTCGTCAAGGGATAAGATAGAGAGTGGGGGATGGGATAGATATAAATGTTTGGAGAGATCCTTGGATTCCACGC
>JAYMSL010001398.1:0-17424 GCA_036897195.1 Plantago coronopus
ATAGAGTTGATTGTTGGAGTAGAGGGGTTGGATATAGTTTAATAGTAACTGGAATGCTGACGTGGCAGGGAGTGGGTTGGATAGAGTTGCAATGTTGGAGAATGGAGAGAGTCTAAGGGTAAATTACAATAAGAGGATGGTTAACACACCTCATTTCAAAAAACTACCGATTATTTTTCAAAACTAACAAAAATGTGCACTTTCTGATATTTTGTACATTATGTGTTGAAATGTACAAAAACTTTTATATACATTTTACACAAATTATAACATAACCACACACAAATTGTACAGATTTCTGACCAAAATGTAAAAAATTTTAGTAAACATAACGCCTTCTACTGTTTATGGTAAATTACAACCAAAGGATAGTCAACAACAATGTTTTCAAAAAAAAAGGCAAAGTTTTCTTTAAAATTTAAGATAAAGGCAAAACAGTAATAATCACATTTTAGGAAAATATGTACATTTTGCACAAATTATAACATAATTTCACCTCAAGTGTACACATTTTTAACTAAAATCTGTACATGGTCAACATAATGTGTGGCACTATTTTGACTTTTTCTGAATACATGTCTCCCAACATGCACCGGCCTTGAATTCTCCCTACTGTTTATCCTTTTTCTAAAATTCCAGCTCTTAGATGTCCGAGGATACCGGCCTTTTAAGGCACCCATAGTCTAAAGAGCTACTTTCGCTAGCGGGCCTGTTTTCCAGTCCAGTTTTGATTGGTTGGGCTTGCAGCAGCTTCGCTTGCTTTTGGGCCTTTCCTGCATTCTACATCTTCGGAAATGTTTGTAAGTAGACCTCATAATATTCTATTCAGTTATGATTACTGAGTTATTTCCTTTGAATTGCTAAGGGTACCGGCCTTTCCTGGAATTGGTAATTAGACTAAGAAGTGTATTACATCTGTTTTGGAAGAGCATGTTAAGAGAGTACGTGTAAGTTAGTGATGGGAGTATGGGACAAACTTTAAACTACTAAATTCTATTTTGTTTTTTCTAGTAGTGGGTGTAATCAACTTAAACTAATCCAATAAATAAACAACCATTTCTTTTGTAATACAAGTCAAAAAGGGAATAATAAAGCAAGAATCATCATATTAAAAACGATTGATTAGCTTCATTGTTTTATACATAATAATAATAATTATATATTGCAGCAGCTCAAGAGAAAAGAGCACTTGTAAAAGCCAAGTCTACCCAAATACGGCGCCGTGTCGTACACTCTTAAAACACTTGTACCACTTTTAAAATTTCCAAAAGTAGAGACCCTTATTTCGGTAGACTTGAGTCACTTCAACAAAGGAGACTGTTTAGTTTAGTTTATAAAGAAATAACAAAACCCCACTCATTTTTTGTCTTTTACACTTTTCTCCCCCACCCCCACCTTTACTTTCTCATAGAAAAGGACTTCTAGATTGTTAGGTGACACCAACTGTCCTCACTCGCCGTTAATAGCAGCGTCAGTTCTTTGGCAGAGGGTTCTCCGCTCCGGTCGTCGTTGTGGATTGGACCGTCAAGCCGGACATGCTCGGGGAAGTGGGTCCGCCGTTGAGTAGGGAGTTGTTGGTCGTGCCGTTGGCATTGAGAGGGTTTCTTGTTTGACATGTGGAGGTGGAGATGGCGGTGGCGAGGGAGATGGGCATGAGGCAGAGGCCTTTGCCTTGGAGGTATTGCATGGCAGATCCCATGTCTTCTTCCATCAGCTTCGCTACCTGGTGTTCCATCCCATCGGTATTGTTGGAGGATGACGCCGTTTGTGTCCCGTTACCGTTTCTTGCCTGCATAGAGCAGTTCACAATCATATATTAATAACACTACTAGAAAGCTAATAGCCGAAAGCTCTATTAATCACAAGCCTATTAGACCACTAATTTAATTAGTACATATCTCAATAAAATGTGCTTCCGACTTACTGTACGACTAACTTATCAATTCCGTGATCAACTACTACCAGTTAACTTATCAATTACCACTAGCTAGATTCTTCACTAGCTTTCTATCCGAAGACACATATTTAGCCTGCTAAATCAAACGTTGAATAAATTCATCATCCATCAGTGAGGTATTTCAACTTCCTCTAGCTAGGGTTCAGCATTTCAAAGAAGGTTTCTAAAGTATATTGATCCTTCATCCTTTAAGATACTCCATTTAAGAAGCCTATTTTACCAATAATTAGGGATACAATACCAGATTCACAATGATATAGTTTGGTAGTTAACTAACTATAAGAAGAATGGCCAAAATTTAAGGAGACATGGCCAAACTTCAAAAAAAAATCTGGAAGGGAACACTCTAACAAACTTAACATAGATATTCATAGTGACTCTCAGTATAACATTCCTTAGTTAGTGATGTCTCAATTTTCCCTACAAACTAATCACCATTCACCGTAGTGATCGATTTTAATCGATACCGGCAGCACCATGCTATGTAATGGAGGTAAAGAGTTCATAAACTAAAAGCAATATCAGAGTACAAAAATTATAGAAGCCCAAATTCTGGAAAAAATGCTTTTGAGATAGAAAAAAAGGGAGGAGAAAAGAGGCCTTTTTTCTTACATGCGAAAAGGAGATTTTTAAGGGGGGACGTGGAATCTGAAAAGGGGCACGCGTGATATACTTTATAGTTTTGTTGTTTTGTGTTTGATAGAGAATATTGATAGGGACCGGGCCAAAAATTGTGGGGTAGTTTATGTTTGGTTTCGTCAAAACTTCTGATGCCATCCCTATTGTTTTTTACACAACTACTTTTCTTCAAAAGCACTTTTCCGTTTTAACTTCTTGGCTTAATTTAAGTTGTTCTTAGTCCCTAGTTTATTTCTAGAAGTGGTAATGGACTATTAGGTCTGCCAAATCCTACAGATGAAGATTAGATCAGGTCACACGGAAAATGTCACGTTGGTTCTAAATAAGGTAGTGCTGATTGACTTTTAGTTGAAAACATAAGAATCCATGGCACAACAAACCCTTTCTTCCACAAGTCAAATCATCTACTTAAGTTCTACTTTTGTTAAAGTTATGATTCAGCATACTTTCTTATGATTTACCCTTCAAAGATTTTTCTCTTGCCCTGTCAACTAACATTCTTACTCTGGCTGTGACTGTATATTCTTCAGGCCGTGGCTACCTCTAATACTAATTGCAACACTAGGAATGTAGACTATGGATTTACGATGGGAAAAAATTAAGAAATGCAGTTTATTTACCTCAGAGGACATATCAGCAACTAGAGGGGCAATAGCAGCAGCACCACCTAATCTACTCATGCTGAGAACCTGTAACAGATGCATTGAGACGGAATGTTAAGCCAGATTCTAATGAAATTAAAGACGCAAGTTTTCTTGATCACCCCCAATAATTTGCCAACTAGAACAAATTAAGCCCCACACTGTAACAAATCCAAGAGAGAGCAAGGGAAAGTACTTTGACTTGCAGCTGGAGGAATTTGACATAGTCGATGATCTCATCAAGCATCGAGGCCTTGTCTGTCTGTCATATCAATAATGAATTGTTAATCTCATATCACAGTAATATAATACTCTGCATAATCTCTTATCTTGTTATCCTATGCTGGAACTTAATTATCAATTGTTAATCAGATAAACAACAGTAATAATTATTCTCTGATCTGATGATTAACAGTAGTTTAACTATACAGTTGAGTTATTGTAGGCTGATTATGATTCCTCTATCATCTCCTTTCCAGCTTCTTTACCAGATACATTCTCAAGGACCCATCGACACGTGCCATACGTCACATCCTGTGATTTTCTATACTAATTACTCACTGTTATGCTAATGATTCAAAATGTAGCACGTGAGACTGAATTTTTGCATTGAAGAGCTCACACAGGAAGTTTCATGGATCTTCCAAAGAATTGATTTGCCATAAATAATTCTGAATATAACTCCCCAATCTCATAAACTGTCAAATGGTAACTGACTTTGAACCCTTCCTAATTGTAGTTAATTGCAATTTAGAGCCTCAAGATTGACAGTTTTAAGCATGTATAGCACTTCAGAGCCCTAATATTTTGGACATGACAATCTACGTAAGTTTACAATGACTAAACTCTGTTCTATAGGTGCCAAGTCCAATAGTGTACATAGAGGTACCACAGCACAACTAATACTTCAAAATGTTACTAGACACAAACATGGACGGTCTAAACAAAACCCAAGCACTAGACTAGATTTGGATACTCTAAAGCTAAACAAGTTTCTAAAGTGTACTCAAGTATATCGGAGTAACAATCATGGATTAGATCTCGGCTTTTAGGTGTGTTTCGAATTCTTTATAAATGATACGTTTTGGTATTTTTCGTATTCAAATTTCTATAAAATTTTCCCTAGACATTTCATTATTGGTAGGTCAGTCTCACCAAGAATTAAAACCATGGTGATTAGTAGACTTTGTGTCCATATGAAACATGAGCAAAGACTTTGTGTAATGTAAATATATAGGGACCAAAGCATAATTAATTAAGATGAGAAATGACCTTATTAGCATTGGGTACAAGCTCCTGCAGTGCCTTCATTCTCTCCGCAATCCTCTCTCTCCGTAACTGCCCAACATTGTCATTTTCAACAAATTAACCAACCATTTTCAAAAAAAGCCAAAAATATTCTCCCAACAAATCGCAAGCAAACAAACGAACAAATCTGGAAAATGACAAATTATACACAAATTCAATTTGTACTACTCTGCTAGTTTTCGTAGTTGTTAGGACGACTACGTCATAATACAGTACTTTACTTACTCTCTCAGCTATGCTGTGAGGGTCAGTGGCCTGTCCTCTCCTCGCCCTCACCCTCTGCCTCGGCTGCCCCGCCGTTCCTCCCCCGCTCGAACCACTCGCCGCCGGTTGACTCATCGCCGCTACACCTCCCTATTAAATCAACAAACAATCCACCAAAAAATTTTAAACTCGCCACTAAATGCATCTGAAAGTACTAGATTATCAAAATTTAAAAAATAAAAAACCTGAGGAGTGTTAAATTGCTGTGGCTGATTTGACATTTGACCTAACGATCCAGTGAATCCATTGAACAGACCTTTAACATCATTCACCTGTACTAACTTTCATCAGCAATAATAGAAGGAGATTCATCACTGACTAAGCAGAAACGCAGCAGTTACTATAAGCAAACCTGGTTAGCAGGCTTGAAACCTGAACCGTCGTCGTTGTGATCAGGCATGAGTCCGTTACCCATTCCTCTAGACATCATCAACTGCTGCTGCTGGAGCATCATCGCCGCCTTAGCTCCGCCGCTGATCTGGTGCTGGCGGAGCTTTGAGGCCAGAAGTGCGGCGGACTGGTCGGACTCCAGATGCTGGAAGGACGGCGGGTCGTCGGACCAAGGAAAGGCAGGAGCCGAGGAAGGTACCGAAGCGAGGATTTGGTCGAGGAAGTCCTCGTGAGAGGAGGTGGGATCGAAGGGCGGCATTTGGGAGTGGAGCTGGTCCTGGAGAGAGAGGAGGGAGTTTAGATTGGTGATGGAGGAGGACAATTCTCGGCTGATTGGCTGCATGGTGGTGTGATTAGTGAGAATTGAGTGGAGATTTTGGAAATGGAGATGGTGAATGTATGAGAAGTTGCAGAATTGGAGAGGTTGGTAGTTTGGAGAAGAAGAAGGTTATGATGATATTAAGAGGAGGGAGAGGATTAGAGAATCATGTTTGGGGTTTGGGAAAAAACTGGAATGTTGTTTTTCGGAAGAAATGTGGTCTTTCTCGGTACCAATAAATAAACGTCCCCCTCCTTTCATTCTTCCATTTTATTTATTAATTCACTTTTTTCTTTTTCTTTTTCGTAATATTATGCTTATACTTTTAAAACACGAAATAGCTTTAAGCTTTACGTTGTCAAAACATTCGTATCTGAGTGCAAAGTTGAGTGCAAGGTAGAGACCGTATCTTGGAGGGCATGTGTTGAATTTATGAAATGAGTGATTATTTATTCAAGAGAATTTAAGAAATTGTTTGTTTTATAATTTAAGGTTAGTAAAAATTGTTGGAAATATCATATACCCCCACACCCCACTCCTATATGCCGAGTTCTCACATTGCCTATGTTGTTTGAGCGATTTCAACTATAGGTCTAAAAAAAATGAAATGTCATGTTTGTACAGTTAATATAGATTAGGACTTATATGTAATTTTTTGGTTAAAAAAATAAATCGCAAAATTGTTGAAATAACAAGGAATAATATGTAAGTGAAATTTTCTAAGACGGAATCTATATGTAGTTCTCCTAATGCATAATATTATGTCAATTTATGTATTAAAAAATGGTAGTGTACATAAAAGTAAATCGCTATAGCATTAATAATTTATGTCATTGTCACTAACTGAAAAAAAATCCACTTTTGGTACCGTAACTATGTCCCTCTCCAGTTTTGGTACCGTATGTTTTTCATTCCTGATTTTGGTATCGTAACTTTCAAAAAAAATTAATTTTGGTACCAACAACAGAAAAATCACCGGAAAACTAACGAACTACTGAATTAGGTCACTAATTCACCCCCAATTCACAAATTCACACATAATTCGCTTTAATTCGCCTTCAAATTCGCGAATTAAATTTTTTATTTTTTATTTTTGATTAAAAGAAAGTAAAATTTCTTATAGTCCAAAACTCCAAATAAGATCACAACATTGTTCTTTTAAGTTTTAAAGTAGCTCATGGCTAATGAAGTAAACATTGATTTCAACCTGTAAAGTTCCAGGAGGTAAACTAAAACAAATTTGATGCAATGCATTGTCATAATAAGTCACAAATTAAAAGTAATTAACGAAAACTTCAATACAACCAAGAATCAATATTCACTAAGTATTCTCCCTCATCCTAAAATGAACACAATTAAGTCGAGAGTTAAGAGGTGAATTAGTGAGAATAATGTATGTATTTAAAATTGGTGGGGAATTAGTGACCTAATTCGTTAGTTTGTTAGTTCTCCTGCGTTTTTTTTGTCGTTGGTACTAAAATTAGATTTTTTTGAAAGATACGGTACCAAAATCGGGAATGAGAAACATACGGTACCAAAACTGGAGAGGGACATAGTTACGGTACCAAAAGTGGAATTTTTTCGATACTGCTATGGCTCCAATATCTTTGTTTTGTTGATATATTCAAATTCTTTTATAATTTGCTACTTAATTCTTCAGGTACAGAAATGATATACATGATACATGTTAGCATGTCATATATGATATATGATACGATACAAAGCATTTAATTTGTAGTGGTACTAGAGTACAGAGGTGTAGAAGTAAATAATATAGATAAATTAATAAAAATAGTAGAAACGACACCAAGAGCTTAAGGTGATATACACTCGGTCAATAAATTAAACATTAAAAATCAGTCGCAGGAGAGAAAAATATTTCACTACAATGAAATTGGGTGATGCGTCAAATCAAGCTTTAATTTTATAATTGTCAAAGGAAACCAAAGCACTAGAAAAGCACGTAGTGGAATGATAAGCTATCCCCGAGGTCATTCTCTTGAGGACTTAATCAAGCTTAGTCAGTTTTGTTGTTTGCAAGAGTCGATAACAACGAAAAGTACTCTGGCAAGAATTATTTCAAACTATTAGAATAGGAGATGGTGGTGGGAATGGTGAACAAGCATAGCATGTGAAAATCATATTTGATTCGTCAAACAACTAGCTCAGATTGGAGTCGTCAATTCCAATACTAATTTGGGTTTTTGAATACTCTTTTCTTGCTTTTGATCATAACCTTGGAATATGAATTCCATAGAGAGTTTTGTACTTGAGAAACAAGTAAGAATTGGATCAAAGTAGCCTAATTTGACAAAGACGAACCAAATACGAAGAACCCTAACTCAATTCATCATCTCCATGCTTAGCTAATCATACTCATAATCATGCACATATACATAATTGAATATAAGCATAAACAATCCATGGATATCATACAAGCATAAGCAATAAGAGATAATGATACAAATTACCCAATTGTCACAAGATGGGAGAATTGTAGAAAACCTCAAGCAAAGCTTCAATAGATGAAAACCAAGCTCAAGGATGCTCTTGGATTGAACAATCTTGATTCAACAATTACAAGGACGAATTGCTAAATAATCCTTAGTTTCAATGGTTTTGATTCTAGAGAGGAAAGGAGAAAAAAAAAAGAACTGTGTAAGGGTAAGAATGAATTTAAAATTACAAAACTGGAAATAAAAAGGAAGACCGGTGCGAATCACTCCAGATCTGACGATCTGGAGCAGCTGGCGACGCCAGCCCAACTGGCGTCGTCAGCTCTTAGACAAAGACTTTTCAATCTCCGTCCAAGACACTGAAGGCGTCGCCAGCATGCTGGCAACGCCTGCAGTCTAGCAACTTCAAAAAATTACTGAATTTGTTTAATTTGTCCGAACTTTGTCTTTTTGACATTTTCAAACATCCAAACTTGATCTGGGAATTTTCAAACTCAAGAATTTCTCCAAAAATCAACCATTTAGTCCAAATTCTTCAATAATTAAGCCAACACCTGAAAACAAAGACAAAACACAATAACACACATAAAACTAAAAAAACATAATAATAACACAACTAGGGAATAATAAAAAGATAGTGAAAAAGACAAGATGACTTGTAAAACTTTCCGGTAAGTAGGCCTGGGCATTGGGAATTGGATTTCCTGACCCATTCGAACAGTTCGGGTCGGAAAATTAAATTCTTGAAGCCCGTTTAGACTTGTTTAAGTTGTGATCTTGTGCTGATTAGAAAAAAAACCCATTTGAAAGAAAGATAAATCTTGAAAATCACAAAATCGCGTACACCTAAATCATATTTAGTCTCTTCCATTTTGATTCTAATCTTGCGTAAATCCTATTGCCTCTTTTGATCCCTGTCTCTGGATCTCCCAATTCCGATCCAGAATTCAAGTTTCTGATAATTTCGGCAATGAAGACTAAGGTATTAAATGAATAATGAAATCGAATGGGGTTTCTGCGAGAATTTGAAGTCAAGAGAGTTATTGAGGATTTCTTTAGCCCGACAAGGAATTTAGAGATTTTTTCGATTCGTCGAGAGCTTTAATATCTCTCTCTGATATTTGTTAGGAATAACGGGTGTTCGAATGGGTTTCTGACTTTGACGTCTTGAGAAATGGAGAGAATTTCAAGATGGTTTTTTGTCTGTAAATGGAATGAAATACTACTAAGAAAGATTATAGATTGATGATGGGGTGATTTTTACATTTTAGTTTCAAAGATTTTTATTTGTTTCTTCATTAACATACACACGGATGGGCCATTGTAGGAGATGGATAGATTCTACATTTTAATGTCCAAAACATCAACATGCATGGTCTCGAATGATCCCGTTTTTATCCCGAACACGTTATTATACGGAATCTCAAAAAAGAAAAAAATAGTCCCGGTCCCAATCCTGAATCCGAACCGATCCCTTTTCATCTTAAACCCGATGTTATCCTGAATCCCGAAGTCCCGTTTTATTTCGGCACGGGATCGGGACTAATTCTAAATTCACGAAACAAAATCATGAACTCGTCCTGTCTCACTCGAATCCTAGCCCTACCTGTTAAGACTTATATTTGTGCCCAATATGAGAAATACGGGAGAAGTGTTGTGCGTGTGTATATGTTGTGGTTAGAGAAGGGTGTTTTTAATATTTATGGCTTGAATGATGGTCTTAAAACTCCCGAGTTATCTCTATTTTCATAGAGAGATCCATGCACAAAAAGTCTATTGTTGGAGTGTGATACCTATGACTCTATGAGTAACAATTCTTGAAGTAAAATTGAAATCATTAGAAACAGAAAGGGTCGTTCTCCAGTACAACTTGGATGCCCAACGGGGATTATGTAAGACCGGTTAGCTTAATATTAAAGGATGTAATGAAACATGGTGTGCTGAAAACACTGAAGCGCAGGGAATGTATAACTATAGTTAGAAGTCGAATTTAACTAGGATTCTTTTTCTTGGTGATCAAGACTTCGTTTCCGACTTAGAAGAATTCAAAATTTTCTAGGAAAAGGAATGTTTGTTGATTTATGTATTATATACTCCCTCCGTCCGCCCAGAAATGCACCATTTTGGCATTTTGGGCGTCCACCCAGAAATGCACCTTTTCCCAAAATAGAAAGTTTTTTTTTACTTTTAAATCATATCAGGACTTGGAATTCATCTCTAGGAATGACATGGACTGCAGTGCAACATTGAAGAACTCGAGCACTCATGTGCAAATCATAAACGCATATCAGATAGAGAAATCGTTTCTCTCAAGCAACACTTTATCTGCCTACTTGTAAACCTCGCTGTTAGAGTACCGTTAGAATTATTTTTCTCTTTTCATTCACAGCTTCTATATAAGCTGTACTAGTTCATCTTCCAAAATCGATCAATTCACTTGTGAAACAACTCAGAAACATCTTGTAAAGTTTGGTTTTGGTTATACACAAGTTCAATTTTCGTTTTGTTGATATGGTATCATCGACCGGAATTGTGTAGATTCGTTGATGGTGCGTTCCTGAGGAGGCTTCCGCATGCTCATCTGGTTTGTTGTTGTTGTTGTTATCACGGCGTTTCATTCTGTGATTTTGTCCACTGGTTGTTGTTCGTGTTTGTAGTGCGTTTTTTCTTTCGTTCCGGTGCCTGATTTTCTTTGATTTCTGCTGTATAATCATTCGTGTTTGCGTGATTGCTCAATTTGTTGTTCAATTGTGCGATTTTTGTTCGATTATTGCCGGTTATTTTGCTCGATTCTTGTGTTTTCTTTGATCTGTAATGGCTGCTGTTATTCGGAATCCGACTGAGGATAATTCGTCTCCTTATTATGTCCACCCTGGTGATAGTGTGGGCTTGAAAGTGGTGAATGCTTTGTTTGATGGTTCTGACTATGTTGGTTGGAGTTTCAATGTCAAACATGTTCTTACTGTTAAGAATAAGATTGGTGTTATCAATGGCAAGCTCGAGAAACCTCATGATGATGCTGACCAAGTGTTGATAACTGCTTGGGAGCGGGCTAACTGTGTGGTTTTATCCTGGCTGTTGAATTCCGTTACTAAGGAGATTAGGAATTCTCTAGTTTATCATACTTCTGCGTATGATGTGTGGGAGGACTTGAAGAGCCGTTACACTAAGACAGATGGATCTAGGGTGCTGCAATTGGAAAAGCAACTCAGTTCTTTTCAGCAAGGGGGGCTTTCTATCACTGTGTATTATAACACGTTTAAGGTGTTATGGGAGGAGTTTGTTAACTATAGGCCAGTTCCTTAGTGTACTTGTGGGAAGTGTGCCTGTAATGTTGCTAAGGACATGCTCAAGCTGCAACAGAAAGGTGGTATTCTCAAGTTCTTGCTTGGCCTAAATGACAGCTATAGTAATCTGAGGAGTCAAGTAATGATTACACACCATGACATTACTATAACTCAGTTGTACAATTTGTTGCTGCAAGAGGAGAGTCAAAGAACTCTTTATACTCCTGGTACTTCAATAGACTCTTTGGCCATGATGTCTCAACAACAACCTGTGCAAAGTGTTAATGTTGCTGCAAAGTTCTATAACAAGGACAAGAAACCTTTGTATTGCACTCATTGTTTGAAGAATGGTCATACTGTGGATAGGTGTTACCAGAAAATTGGTTTTCCACCTAATTGGAAGCAAAGAAACTCAGTTAAGGGAAGAGCAAGTGCTCATGCTGCTGTGTCTGTGGAAGGAGGTGGTTCTCGCTCACCTGTCATGTCTCATGGGTCTGTGGATGATGATTTTGTCAACCCTGAGCTCTATAATCAATTCCTTGAATTCACTAAGTTTCAGAAACAGCAGCAGGGTAAGGTAGTTTTGCTTTTACTGTAGTTAAGTATGGCACTCATGACTGGATAATAGACAAAGGAGCTTCAGATCATATGATCTGTGATCAAACTTTATTCTCTGGAACTCCCGTGCCTGTTAATGTTGGTATTCAATTACCAACTGGAGCCATTACTTATGCTACGCTAAAACGAAACGTTCAGTTATCTCCTGTTCTTACATTGCATGATGTTCTTTCTGTTCCTTCTTTTTCTTTCAATTTGCTTTCTGTTTCTAACCTTACTAGACATGGTACTATGGAGGTGACCTTTAGGTCTTCTGTTTTGCAGGATCTCAAAAGCAACCAAACACTTGGCTATGCTGACTTGAAACAAGGACTTTACAAATTCAATAAAGGCTCTTACACGGTGTTGTCTTCGAATAGAGATACTAGTACTTGTAATAATGTTTCCATTCCTGTCACTTCTGTTCATTTTCCTGCTACTAAGAAGGATCTGGCTGAATTGTGGCATGCTAGACTTGGGCATTTGCCTTATTCTAGATTAGCTAACACTGATCTCTCCATTTGAAATGTAACGAACAACATATATGTGATATATGTCATTTTAGCAAGCAGAAAAGATTGGGTTTCACTGACAGTATATCTCACGCTTCTAATATTTTTGATCTGGTACACATGGACATCTCGGGACCTTTCTCTCAGGTTCCCCATGATGGATCCAGATATTTTCGGACAGTTTTGGATGACTATAGCAGGTGTACATGGGTATTCATGATGAAAAGCAAACATGAAGTGCGTTCTTTGGTCACTAACTTTTATAAGTTAGTACAGACTCAGTTTGGTGTATCCATTAAAGTTTTCAGAACGGATAATGGCTTGGAATTTAGCATGAAGGATTTTTATGTTGAGCATGGCATAATGCATCAGACCAGCTGTGTTTACACTCCTCAACAGAATGGGAGAGTGGAAAGAAAACATCAACACTTACTTCAAGTTGCCAGAGCTCTTCTTTTTCAATCTCATGTTCCTTTAATGTATTGGTCTAAGTGTGTGCTTACTGCAGCTCATTTGATTAACAGATTTCCATCTGATATTTTACAGGGCAAATCACCTTTTGAGTTACTCATGAAATGTGCACCCACTTATGATCATGTCAAAGTTTTTGGATGTTTATGTTTTGCTTCTACTGTTTGTCCTGGCAGACACAAGTTTGCTAAAAGAGCAGTGAAGTGTGTGTTTCTAGGCTATCCACTGGGCACTAAAGGTTACAAGGTTCTTGATATTGAGTCTCACCAGATTTTTGTCTCCAGAGATGTTGTTTTTTATGAACATGTCTTTCCTTTTGCAGACAAGGCATACTTAGACAAGAATGAGACTCTATTTCCTGAAACTAATTCTAGTTTGTTTTTTGAGCATTATTCTACACCTACTAATTATATGGACATTCATACAGGTGTAGAGATTAATGACATTGACAATTCTGGTTCTGAAACAACAGATATTGGAGGCTACTCATGATAATGAGCCTGAGATGGAATCTGAAGTTATACAGCATATCACTCAACCTGTAGTTGCTCCAGTTAATGATAATTCTACCAGGCCAGTTAGAGCAAAGAAAACCCCTACTCACCTAACTTCTTATCAGCTGAGCTTGCCTACTTCACTACAGCATCACAGTGCCAATTTGGTTTCTAAAGTCAATGGTTCTTGTACTTCTCAATATCCTATTACTAACTATATTTCTGTTGACAATTTACCCATGGCACATAAGTGTTTTACTGCTGCTATTACTTGTGTTCCTGGGCCTAAAAACTACAAGGAGGCAAGTAAACACCCTGAGTGGATTGATGCCATGAGTGCAGAAGTTCAGGCTCTTGAGAAAAATAACACATGGATTCTCACTGAATTACCACCAGGCAAGCATTGTATAGGTTCCAAATGGGTTTACAAGGTTAAGTTCAAGGCAGATGGTTCCCTTGAAAGATACAAGGCACGGTTAGTAGCTCAAGGTTATACACAACAGGAGGGTATTGTATTTTGACACTTTTTCTCCTGTTATTAAGCTTACTACTGTCAAGTTACTTTTAGCTGTAGCTTCTATGCAAAACTGTCATCTGCATCAATTGGATGTCAATAATGCTTTCTTACATGGGGACTTGGATGAGGAGGTATATATGAGACCACCACTGGGGTACAATGCAGGTCCGAACCAAGTATGCAAGCTAGTTAAATCAGTATATGGTTTAAAGCAGGCATCCAGGCAATGGTTCACTAAACTCACTACCAGTTTAAAGAGTTTTGGTTATGATCAATCTTTAGCTGACATATCATTGTTTACTAAACGTAGTGGTACCTCTACTACTATTTTACTCGTATCTGTTGATGATATAATCTTGGCAGGCAATGACTTAACTGAAATCTCTGCTGTAAAAGCTCACTTACATAATGCTTTTATAATCAAGGATATTGGTGAGTTAAAGTATATACTTGGCTTGGAAATTTGCAAATCTGACACAGGTATCTCTGTTTGTCAGAGAAAATATGTATTGGATATCTTACATGACACAGGTTTTAGTGACTGTAAGCCTGTTAACACTCCAATGGATGCTAAGCTAAGGATTAGCAAAGATGATGGAGTCTCTCTTAGTGATCCTCAAGCATACAGAAGTTTGGTTGGTAAACTTCTTTATCTTACTATAACCAGGCCTGACATTTGCTTTGCAGTTCAACTGCTCAGCCAGTTCATGTCAAATCCTAGCAATGTTCACTTGGAACTTGCACACAGAGTGCTTAGATACTTGAAAAAGGATCCAGGATTTGGTGTTTTCTATAACACTACTTCTGACTTGCAACTTAAGGCTTTTTCTGATGCTGACTGGGGAGGCTGCAAGGATACTAGGAGAAGCATCACATGTTATGCTGTCTATCTAGGGGATTCCTTGATCTCTTGGAAATCCAAAAAGCAACAGGTGGTAAGCAGGTCCAGTGCAGAAGCTGAATACAGGGCTATAGCTACAACTACTTGTGAACTGCAATGGCTTGTGTACCTTCTTTCTGATTTTCATATACTCATTCTAAACCTGCTTTACTCTATACTGATTCTATGTCTGCATTCTATCTTGCCCATAATCCTATTCAGTATCAGAGAACTAAACATATAGAGCTTGACTGCCATCTAATTAGAGACAAGATTACTTCTCAAGTAATCAAACTGTTGCATATCAAAAATGATTACCAAACTGCTGATTTTCTGACAAAACCTTTGTCTGGTAATCTTTTTGACAGATTCATGAGCAGCCTCAACATGAAGAACATTCATGTTTAGCTTGAGGGAGGGTATCGGGACTTGGAATTCATCTCTAGGAATGACAAGGACTGCAGTGCAACATTGAAGAACTCGAGGGCTCATGTGCAAATCATAAACGCATATCAGATAGAGAAATCGTTTCTCTCAAGCAACTCTTTATCTGCCTACTTGTAAACCTCGCTGTTAGAGTACCGTTAGAATTATTTTTCCCTTTTCATTCACAGCTTCTATATAAGTTGTACTAGTTCATCTTCCAAAATCGATCGATTCACTTGTAAAACAACTCAGAAACATCTTGTAAAGTTTGGGTTTGGTTATACACAAGTTCAATTTTCATTTTGTTGATAAATCACACACTCCTACCCCACTTGTACTATATATCAATATTTTACACACTTCCTTAAATACTGTGCCTAAAAGCAAATGGAGCATTTGTAGGCGGACGTAGGGAGTATACAGATGTAGGTATTGGAGTACAGTGTGAAAAACATAGACATGACACATTTTGATTATGGAGCTTATCCAACTCATGTACCTTCCGAATCTGCAGCCTCACATTAGGTTACTATGCTTTGCTCCAATTAAGCAACCCAACACTATAAGACTCAAGAGCCCGTACCATATATATCATCACCGGCATCCTCCGACCAGTGAGTATCGATAATACGTTCACACTCCGACGAACGAATCCAAATTGATTCAAAACAGAATTGGGACAAGTAAACTCGACCAATATCAGCAAGTGATCCGACCGACGAGCCGAGAGGTGTGAGATCCGAGAAGTTGGAAACAACAACTCTGTAAAGTCGCGTTTTCACATTAGCTAGTAATTCTCTTTTATTAGCCCAAGTAAAAGAATACCCATTATACCAAAAGTCCACCAAATTATTCACTGACGGTGCTTCTCGAAAGTCCCTAATTAAGACGCCAGTCCGGAGTCGGTATCCACCAAGTCTTTCACTGTTGGAAATCATCTCATTAAAGTCTCCTATTACTAACTGGGCCCGACCCGATACCGAACTCAATTCCCTTAAAAGACCCAAAGTATGTTTCCTTAGACTAGCTTCTGGCTTGCCAAAACAACTGGAAAAACTCCACAACTTATCATCTCCTGGCAACTGAACTTTAATGAATGTGATACTGACTAAAACTAATAATAGAGACCAACGAACCCTTTTCCTAAAGTAACGCTAATCCTCCAGAACGACCAACACTAGGAACACAAATACCAAATAAATTAAAAATTTCTTTAATCTTATCAATTCCCTCGACCTCGAGCTTGGTTTACATAAGAAAAGTAAGATTGGGTTGAGACTCTCCAAGAAGATTCCCAAAAGAATGAACTGTCCAAGGCTTACCCAAACCCTGACAGTTCCAATTTAATCAACTCATTGGGATAGGCGGAGTTGCTCCTCTGTTAAATTTGGATTAGTAACAGTAATTAACCAAACGAGACTTCTTTTGGTTAGGATTGTCAAAACTAGATCACTTGGATCACAAACATTATCGGGATGTTTGGATTTACTGTCAATAGGCGTACCACGTTTCCTAGGTCCCACCATGGACTGCATAACTAAACTTGGTGTTGTAGTATCTTGAATTCGGTAATTTCCAGCTAAAATCTTCTAACAATTGGTATTCATGTTTGAACCTTGATACTTAATGCATAAACCATGTCAATAACTCTTCTATTAGAATTGACGACTCTAGCTAGATGATACAATATTGTAAGCTTAATTGTAAAACAAAATTCAATTTAGTCAAGAACTAGGATCATACATGTATCTTATCATGTGCCTGCTTTGGTCATTCCTGAATCATTCGGCATTAGGAGTATGTATTGACATGTATAATTTGCTTTCAGTGATCATTCCTGGTCCCTTAAATCTTGTTTAAGAGAATCTAGTATCTAAACACCTCCCGTGTTTTAATCCTTAGATTTTATCATCTTCATTCATAATTTGTTAGATTCGATCTGCCTAGTCTTTAGATAGTTAGGCGGGAAAACTTATTTTACTCACTTAGTTATTATTACATTATAAGGTGTTGGTGTTGGTGCTCTCGGGTTATCAAGATTGGTACCACATGGGTTGTACTCTTTTTTCCTCGCGGGGGTTTTATTGCAATGGGTTTTCATTCAGTGATTTTTTAGGAGGCAACCCTGTGGATCATCATACCAAGTCTTGATTAGGATAGTTAAGAAGATACCTTGGAGTGAGTTTTTCAATTTACACAATTTACACACAAGAACCAATATATACTCCCTTCTTTCCTTCTCCTTCCCCACAACAGCACTGCCCCA